>PVJI01014292.1:28972-44722 GCA_004026765.1 Micronycteris hirsuta
GGGGGGGGGGGGGGATAGAGAGAGAGAGCGTCGATTCAGTAAATGTTTTCTTGAAGGAGTGAAGGAGTGGATGAAGCCAGCTAGAATGGTTCTCCGTTTATTTAGGACTTTTGCTTTTCTAACATTATCTGAATTGCCATTTAGGTCCTCTTCTCCATATTTTGAAATATGGCTTTAGCAGAGAGTAAGACCACCTCTTATCTAATATTCATTTTTGTAGGCTTTACTCAAAAAGCATGATGGGAGCATTATAGAGGACTTACAGAGGAAAAGGATCAAAAACCTTTATAGTAAGGTAAAGGTTTTCAGTAATTCCTCTAATTCAGCTTATGGAAAGGATAACTAGAAGCAGGACTTAAGTGCCCAAAGGGAATTGGATACATTTGGGAGTAAAAACTCAA
The DNA here is from genome assembly GCA_004026765.1 of Micronycteris hirsuta. Lineage (NCBI taxonomy): Eukaryota > Metazoa > Chordata > Mammalia > Chiroptera > Phyllostomidae > Micronycteris > Micronycteris hirsuta. The sequence goes on from PVJI01014292.1 coordinate 29,374, forward strand.
AGGATTAGATAATACAGCTGCCAGGGTTTTCTTAATTGATTTAGTAGTGACATTCTAGATGCTTCCTTGGAAAAACAATAGAAGGAACTTTTTTCTAAAAAATTTTAAGACTAGTTCTTGAAACCCAACTGGATGCATTTAATGTTTTAGCATCTTGTGCTGTCCAATCAGTAACCCTGAGGACGTCTTCGCTGGCTTGCCCTAGGGCTCCAGGCATGACGGAGTCTGACACCGATGGGGCTCTCCTTGTACTGCAGATCCCTTGCTGGTTCCAGGAATTACCACAGTCCCAGTATGTCTCCCTGCCATGGCTGCAGAGTCTGGTCTCCTCAGACAGCGCCTAGAGGAAAACTAATGTTTGATCACCTTCTGTGAACCAGGCACTTTGGTACAAGCTTTTACATGACATCATTTGATGTCAGATGTGCGCTGATGACACAGCAGTTGCCGTTTACCGTGGAGAACACTAGGGCTCATGGGAGTTGGGGGGAGTAGGCATATGTACTGAGCACCGTGCAGGTGCCCCCCGCACTAGTGATTTCCTGACCTTTATCATATGTCACACGCGGAGTGGTACGTTTAGGTGAATGGTCTAGCCTTCAGGGCTTGCAGCTGGCCTGCCCTAAGGACTATGGGGGTCACTGTCTCAGCATATCTGTTAACAGACATAAAACTGATCAGGAAACTTTGCTGTCTACATATTCTCTCAGTTAGTCTTCGCGACAATCTTGTGAATCTCTGTTTCTAGAAAAGGAACCTGGCCTCAGCAACATTTGAGTAGCATTGCCTGTGGTTACACAGCCAGTAGGGGATAGAACTTACGTTGAACAGTCAACTCTAAGGAACTTGCTTTTTCTGTGATTAAACTCACCCCCACTGTCTGAAACTTCAGCAGATGGTAAAACAGAAAATAACCATTAATTTTTTTTCTGCTGTTAAGTGGCAGACTTTTCCCCAGACCAATCTTACACCCCTCTGCGCCATGATTTTTTAAATCACACGAGTAAACGACAAATGCCTGGTCTTGGAATTGAGACACAGTCCTGTTACGGGATGTTTCACACTTGGTACGGTCTCCTTGTTGGAACACAGAGTTCTCAGACCTCCACCTCTCAGATGACTTCTCAGGGAGACATTTTTGGCCTAATGCTCTCTCTGTAGCCTGTCTCCACTGCAACCTTTTCTGCAGCCATAAATAGTAAACTAAAATATTAATGGTGGTGATTTTACAAATATTCTCAAGTCAGGCAGCAAACCACTTAGCACGGATCTTAGCGCCTGCTCCCCCTGGAGATCTGTGCTCAGGGAAGTTCACGGACTTGAGCAATGTAAAATTTCAGAGTCAAAATGTGTATAACTTGGGGCCCTAAGGTGATTTATTTCTAGTTGATTCTTCTCAGTCTGTTAATGAAGTGGAAGAGTGAGGAACTTGGTTCTTCATTGGCTGAGTTAAAGCCTAAAGGTTTAAAAAAATCCACCGCCTACTGCCTGATGCAATGTGGACTTTATAACCCCCCCCTTTCAGCGCTTCCTCCTGTGTGCAGCCTCTTAATATCTCATTCAAATGGGCTAGAGATTAATGTTGCACTTCTTTCTTCTTTGCTCTTTTCTTTTTTTAAGGTTTTGTTTGTTTGTTTGTTTTTAGAGAGGGGGAAGGAAGGGAGAGAAACATCGATTGGTTGCCTCTCACACACACCCCAACTGGGGACCAGCCCACAACTCATTCATGTGCCCCGACCACGTTGACTAGGTGTCAGCTGGCAACCTTTGGCTTTGTGGGATGATGCTCAACCTACTGAGCCACGCTGGTCAGGGCTGCTCAGAGTTGAGGAATAGTTGTTGGTCATTCCTTGCCTTTGCCCTTTGCTAGTGTTTCAAATGAAAGATCAGAAACAGTTTAAATTTTCATCCAGTTTTTTCCATCAGATTCTAAACTCAATGTTTTTTTATAAACCCACTTGATGTTTCCATTCTTGAAGGCACCCAAAGTGCTTATTCTAAGTCTCACGGATGGCTTTGAAGAAGCAAGGTGGAACCTCATATGTGATGTATATGGGTTGATTTTTCAGCAGGGCTAACCTGTGCTCCGTAAAAGCTAGTTTCCTTGAAAGGTGGCATTGAGCCTGTGCAGCAGCTTTGTAAACAGTAATAAACCACGTTACATACTGTGTTACTTCCCAGCAACCCTGGAGGGCAGCTCCGTCTTGGGTTCTTTTACAGGTGAGGGAGCAGTGAGGTCTTGAACAAGTTAGGCAAGAATAAATGTGAAAATGTGTCTATCTTGCCTACTGGCCCATAAAACAAGGTGGAATTATTTTGAGTTAGTGGTAGCTAGCCGATAAAACAGTTTTCATTTTCCTACCATTGGGCTTTGAGAAGTGGGGAGAGCATGTAAAATAGCTTTTCTCTGGGGGTTAATTGACCATTATTTTTTATAGCTAGGATGTTTGTCATCCTTCCAGATAATAACTCAGCATTTGTCAAATAAAAGTCCATGTTCCAGGCTAAACTGGGAAGTACACAGCAAGTGTGAGGCTGCCATTCCCTTCCGTGATAGGTTCTTTCCTGTCTCTTCTCTTTTTTTTAAGATTTTATTTATTTATTTTTAGATAGAGGGGAAGGGAGGGAGAAAGAGAGGGAGAGAAACATCAATGTGTGGTTGCCTCTCAGGTACCCCCTACTGAGGACCTGGCCCCGCCACCCGGGCATGTTCCTTGACTGGGAATTGAACCAGCGACCCTTCAGTTTGCTGGCCGGCGCTCAGTCCACTGAGCCACACCACCTGGGGCTCATGTCTCTTCTCTTGTTTTTCTTTAGCAGTTCTGAGGTAGGAGCACCTGTGTTCTCCCATTTTATTGATGGGTAGATCATAAAATACAGATGTATGGGTATTAACTTGTCTGAAAACATGGCCCTGATGAAAAAGACAGTTGGAAAACAGGTGTCTTAACAAACAGGTGTTGTTAGTGGTTTTCAGTGTTGTTTTGTGCTGTGCTCTCTGTGGAAGTAGAGCACTGGAATTACAGAACAATACTAGGATAGAACTGGTCAGAGATGGCTTCATGGAGAGCAGTGAGTACTTTGGTGATGTAAAGGGAAAGGAAAGATGTGTAGGAAGACTTACAGATTGTCTTTGAAGTAGAATAGAACCTTATGCTTTGTTTTATGGCCCAGAATCATCCTTTTACTTTAAATGAATTAGAAACATCCTATATTCTATTCAGCAGTTTTCCTGCTGAATGTCCCGCCTCCATCTCTACTGTCCTGTGGGGGAGACATTGACCAAAAGATGGTATCTTGTGGTTCACATAAACAAACGTGTGTATCCTTGTCTTAGTAAATTCAGAGTTGAAGGTGAGCACCGACCCCAACAGAGATTCCACATCAGCTGGAGAACAAAAGCCATGTCTGTCCTGCTTCGTTTTCTTATCCTCTACCTCAAGTAAATCCAGCAGTTCAGGTGCTTGAGAAAATGGATTGTGTATTCGGATGGCCAGTAAGCATGATACAGAGTGTTCTGGTCTTAAATAAAGCTCAGGAGCCTTTGCAAGTCCCGTCAAAGGCAAGCATCAATACAGTTATCTTAACTAAGGGACTTTTGTTTTGCAGAAACAAACCAGAAGCAGTAGAAGTAACATTTGCAGGTAAGTGTCTTTATCTCAGTCCTGTAAAGCAGCAATTTTCAACCAGTGTGCCGGAAGAATTTTTAAAGCATGTGGTACCTGACTTTCAGTCAGGACACTGGCCTCTTTTCCCATAATTAGATTGTCAAGTTAAAAAATGTCAACAGTAGCTGTCCGGTGTGAAAGAATCAAAATTGCACTTTTTTTAAAGTCTTTATATTCTAGAGAGATATTCTAAAGTATTTTTGGTGTGATGTCTGGGATTTGGTTTAGAATAAATCATCGTGGGGGGTGTCTGAATGAAACAAGGTTGGCCATGTGCTGACAGTTGTGGAAGCCATGTAACAGGGACAGGACTTCATTACACTGTTCTTTTTACTTCTGTGCATATTTAAAATACATCACAATAAAAGTCTTTAAAAATGTTTTCCAGCACTAAGCTATGATTAAGGTAAGACTAGCTTTGTAATTTTAGAAAAAAGCAAACAGTTAGTACTTAACAATTCTATCCCAGTGTTTCTGCTGACTGCCCACATGGATTTAAAATAAATGCCATCTTATTTATATGCCTTCTTATACAGGGGACTTTTCTTGTGACCTGCAACAGATAGGCGCTTTGAGATTTTATTCCCCATTCCCAAATTAAGCAGTCTTACTCACTTTACTCACAGATTTTGATGGAGTCCTGTATCATATTTCAAACCCTAATGGAGACAAAACAAAAGTGATGGTCAGTATTTCTTTGAAATTCTACAAGGAACTGCAGGCACATGGTGCTGATGAGGTAAGTTCCACCTCATTTTCATTGGGACTCTGTTTCCTCCTCAGCCTTCAGTGACAACTTCCCACTCAGAGAAGGTCCGGGACCCTGAGCCCCTCCTGCTGGAACTGGCTGCCCTGGACAGCTTGCTCGCCAAGCCAGGGGCTCTTTACTCCCATCTCCCATAATGATGTAAAAAGAGTGTTTCCCAGAAAAGGCTTTTAAAGTTTATAATCGTAATTTTTCATTCTGAAAATCTAGGCACAGATCTTCCCTTTAAATTTTTAAATGTAATGTTCTTCAGAGCTGGCCTCTTTAAGTATATCTCTTCTTCCTGATGTCTGCCTCAGGAGAAATAAGAAAGGAGGTCCATGCGTTGTGAAACTTTTGGTGGCCATGCCTTATTCACTGGCTTTCTTTCGATAGTTAAAGTAGCAGGTTTGGTTCCTGTTGAACTATATTTGCTCTGGGGAGAGCCATTTATGGAAGAAAGAAAATGCTATTACACCAGGGTGCGTACATTGTGGTTGGGTCTCAAAGCAGGAAGTATGACTCAGTTCCTGAATCAGTTTTCAAATGTCTTTTCATTTAACAAGCTAGGTTCTCCTTAATCTGGTGAATGAAGATACTGCCATTTCTATTTTCTTTCTGATTAAGAGTAGTAGCTTTTGATTATTTAAAATTTATGTAGTGAAAAGGCTGTTTGCAAAAAAATGTGACCAAAAACTCAGTAATTTTTTGGTTTAAAAACTAAAATTGGCTCTGGCTGGTATGGTTCAGTGGGTTGAGCACCAGCCTGCAAATTGAAGGGTCACCGGTTCAATTCCCAGTCAGGGCACATGCCTGGGCTACAGGCCAGGTTCTCGGTCAGGAGTGTGCGAGGGGCAACTGATAGATGTTTCTCTTGCACATCAATGTTTCTCTCCCTTTCTTTCTCCCTCCCTTCCCCTCTCCCTACAAATAAATAAAATCTTTTTTAAAAAAAAAACAAAACAAAATTGTATGTTAACCAAACAGAATACCAAGAGCCATAGGCAGTCACTTCCCTTGGTTATTCATATGCATCTGATTTGCCCCATAAATTCAAGGGAAGAGTTAAAACCTTTTCTGATTTGCCTCTTAAGTTCAAAGGAAGAAGAAATGTTTAGAGAATTTGTATTCATAGTTATTTTACCTGGAAAACAAGCTTCAGGAGAAAGATCTTCTCATATACAGCATGTAGAGGATTATATTATATAAAAGATAGTAGCTAATTCTTCTCTTTACCAGATAAAGAGCAAGCAGAAATAAATGGCTCTTAAGGTGGCTCTGCTTAAGATAAACTATAAAATAACCACTTGAAAAGAATTGTTAAACAATTGAACAGACAACCCAGCTGTGTGATAAATCTCTGAAGGCAATCCTCTCTGTAAAGATCTAGGTGCAATAATAATTTTGGAAAGAAAAGAAACTGTTCATTAAGATGAATTTCTTAACTTTCCTCTGCAGTCTGCTTTCCCTACAATGGAACTCCAGAACACATTGCTATTCTTACAGCTACCACAAGGGTCAGAGAACCAACCCCACCCACTCAAGTGGGTGGAGTAAGTAACACTGGGTGTTGGAGCAGAGTGCACAGTACATGGCTCCCTGGGTTGGTTAAACAGTGACCAGCCTGTGATAACCACAGGAGTCTTGTTACTTTGTCACAGGCCCTTTTCAAGGCAGAAAACCTCAGCCACTAGGGTGGGAAGGTCTGATGGGGATGATTGATAGGTTGCCTACACCCATCTCCCGCTGTCAGGTTGGAAGAGTGGGCACAAATTGAAAAGTGAATCATGGTTAAAAGTGCAAGTGAAGTAAACGGGAGCGTTGGCTGGTTGGGCCAAGGGGAGGAAGCAGAGGAGTTGAACATGCTGTAAATTTGGCTCTGAGAGCCTCTCAGATCTCAGAATATTAACTCAGTAACCTTGGAATTAAACTAAATCTTAGGAGCTACAGTTTCGCCCATGTCTGATCTCCCCTTCCTCCAAATAGCAGCAGTGCACACAGTACAGAATTGTTCCTCGGAGGCAGAGTGCTAGTTAAGATTCTTAAAGGTATGCATGCTCCAGCCCCGCCCCAGACTCTCTAGGAGAAGTGGTATATAAGACACCTGGAGGTCAGAACTCTCTGCCACCAATAAACTCTGTGACCGTGAACCTCTCCCCTTCAGTTCCTCTTCCGTGCAAAAGACACCTCACAGTGGCTCTATGGTCACCAGATAGGAACTATATGTGGCATTTATCTTTCGCCTTTGTGCAAAGAGAGGTGATCGCTGATTCACGTTTTGAGGTCCACTCTATTATCTGAGTTTTGCAGATTGAGAATTTCTTCCAGCCAAAGGGAAATGGTAAAATATGTGGAATATTAAAGAATACTTCAGAATGGGGCCATGGGGAACCTAAGCATGTGATAATTTTCTCAAATGGGACATAAAATGCATGGTTTGCTGCTGATTTTCCTGTTTCTAGAGAGTACGTTGAAAATGAGGTTGGAAGAAAGACGCTGGTACGCACTCACCTCTGTGGATTGCCCTGGCGCGCCGCGTGTGGCACAGAGACCGCAGCGGCGCACAGGACGGGGTGCCTGCTCACAGGGGCGCCCCTCTGCTGCTGCCTGTGGTTCGCGCTGGCTCATGGAATTCTTTAAAACATGCACATTTAAGTTCTATAATTAAAACAAAACTGTGCTTTCGTTCACTTTTCATCTGTTAGGTTGCCATGGATTAAGTGCCCTTTTTTGGTATCCCATAAAATGTAAGAGGATCATTAGTGTGTTTGTGGTGAGGCTAGAATTAGAAATTGGATGCTTGGGAACAGAAATCTGCAGATGAAATCCTACTATACCACTGAGGTAGCTGGTGTGTGCGCCTCAGTTTCACCTTCTTGTGGAGTAGTGACGACGCCTTTCCTCCCTAATGAGGGTTAATAGTAAGCCATTTCTGTGTTTTGCCTATTCATGTACAAAAACTACAAAATACCAAAAAGGTTATTAAATTCTATTTTACTTTTTTTCTGTCTCCAAATAACAGCCTTTCTAGTGCTTAATGTATCCCACAGAAGTCAGGAAAAAGACATTTAGGGAGTACGATCTTCTGTGGACCCACCAGTATTAATAGCTGGGTAGGATTCAATTATCCATTGTCTTTTGCCTTTAAAAAGCTGGAGATGAGCTAAATAATTTTTAAAGCACACACAATAAGCAGGCTAACTGGAATCAGTTCCCATTCTGGTTTTATCTCTTCACTTACCTGGGTTAGTGGTTTGTCCTGTACTTATTTGATGACTAACATCAATACTCACTTAGCTTGCATCCTACTTGCTGAAAAAAGGTGGTTATGTGCAGCATATGCTCTGGGAGAGAACGGAGAACATATTAAGAGTGTGACCAAGTCCTAAAAGAGTAAAGGGTGAGCCTTGATTGAAAAACAGATGCTAGCCTAACCTTTAGGATTTTATCTCAGTACTGTGAGTGACTTGAATGAAAGTCAGATGAATCTGCCTCCTCCTCTGTGTCCAGTTTCCCATCCACCAAGTACAAGGAAGAATGCTGGCTCAGGGGAAGTTTGGCAAGGACGGTGCTTTAAAAATAATGAAATTACCATAGCCTTTGGGTTAACATCCTTGTTCTTGTGTTTTCTAGTTACTAAAGAGAGTGTACGGGAGTTACTTGGTAAACCCAGAATCAGGTATGTACCGATGTGCGTGACTGGAGTGACGTGGAAATGGACCTGCCCTGTTCGTACTACGCTTTTTTAGCCAAAGGGTTTCATTTAACTGTTGTTTCACAAATATTTCTGCATTATCCCAGTTCCCACTTCAACTCTATCCGTAAAAATAGCTTTTAAGGGCTTTGCATTGTCCAATAATGATACATAGTGTGGTGTACAGAATTGATCATGTGTTTTTAACATTTTTTTAAATTACTTTATTGTTGTTCAGTTACAGTTGTTTTTACCATTTATTTAAAGGGGCCAGTTGACTCTTACCTAGTCTCTTAGCCAGCGAGCCACCTTTGTTTGTGGTGATTAAGATGCCTTTTGAGAAGACTAAGCAGTCACTGCTTCTGACCCTAGCCCCTAGCACATCTTTCTCTGTATACTGCACATACTGAAGAAGAAAAAGGAATATTCAAAATTGTTCTCACATTTTCAAATAACAGAAATGGCCAGAGGAATTAAAAAGCACTATAGTCATCCTTAATTAGAATGGCTGTGTTATATAGTGCTTTAAAGGAAGTTTAAAGTGGGAAAAACAATATTTTCATCCCTAAGATTAAGTGAGTCTCAGATTCTGAGGCATTCAACTGGGCCCCACAGTCAGGACCAAGTAGTAAGACCGTTAGAGCGTAATGTTTGTTAAATATCTATTTGTTAAATATCGTCACTGAGGTGCCTTGATTAACACATTGTTTTAAGAAGGAAGATGTGTCTGTCATTTTCTTTTAACAGCAGTTACTTTTGCTTCCTTACTTCCTCCTTACTTGCAACAGTTACCACATCACTCCTATTAGAATACTTAATCTGTCTCCTAAATGCTGCTCTGGAAACAAAGTATCAAATACAGAAAGGTGTCTTTGGAATGTAACTTGTTACTAGGAGAATTTGTGGATGGGAGCTTTGACTGTAGTCCATAAATACTAAAATGGGTTAATCCCCAAGTTGGTGGTATCAGTGCATAGTAGAAATAAAAACCAAAAGGTAAATAACTGTGTAAGAGGAATAAGGGAAATTTCCGAAAGAAACAACTAACACAGAAAAATGATGTAGGAATTCTTGGGCATGCTTGTCACAGCTCAGATCCTGACATGTATCGGAACAACCAGAGTGAGCTGCTGCTTGGGTCCCTGGGCCTTTCCCCACCTCCCACTGAAGCGCGCACAGACACCGCCAGATTGCAGACCTGTGTTCACACAAGTGCAAAAGGGGTGAAAATGCTGTCGTTCTTCTCTTTCTGTGGGTTTACCTGGGCAGGTGTGGGAAACTTAGCGGGCCTTGCTAGATTTTTTTTACTTTTCTCTGTCCTCAGTATGTTCTTTTCAGGACCCTTACTTAAAGTCTGACTTTAGCAACAGTTTTATTTAGTTTGTTTTATTTGGCTTCTTAAAACTAGCAGACCTTGACTTTAAATTTTTTAATCTGATCTTGTAGTCTGTTTGCTTTTTTGGTTTTTCGGTCCCTAAAATGGAATGATGCTTGATATTATTTAATATTGGAGGGCCAAAAATGTGCTAAGTACTACCTAGAACATAGATTTAGATAGCTTGTGCTCTTAAAGAGGATAAACTCAAAAAAACCCACAGACCTCAGGAATGCTCTTGGGAAATAATTAAATAGTAACAAAGTACTATATAAAGGTTTAAGATGTTCAGCATTGTGAAATCCATGCAGTTCCAGTAAAAGTATTCCCTTCAGTTGCCTAGAATTAATGAAATTATCCTTGACGATATACAGATATTCTTACAAAGTCATCTATAGGCCTTTGGGCATGTGTTAATCATTTCATTATATTATCAAGTGTGCCAGCCTTGTTTACTGGAATCTGTATCCACTGTGCTGTAAGGAGTCGGGACAGTGCAGTGGTCAGCAGACTTGGAGCTTAGTCCTGTTCCGTCCCATTTATCGATGACTCACTGTTCTAGACCCTTCATTTCCAAACACTTTTAAATATTACACTTTCTCTTAAGTCTCCCAATAGTCTTCCCCAACTCACCACCCTTTTTTTAAAAACAGGTGCAGGGCCCTGGCTGGTGTGGCTCAGTGGATTGAGTGCTGGCCTATGAACCAAAGAGTCAGTGGTTCAATTCCCAGTCAGGGCACATGCCTGGGCTGTGGGCCAGGTTCCCTGGTACGGGGCGTGTGAGAGGCAACCACACATTGATGTTTCTGTCCCTCTCTCCCTCCCTTCCCCTCTATCTAAAAATAAATAAATAAAACCTTTAATTTTTTTTTTTTTTTAATTAATAAGGGAAAAAAAAACAGATACAGGAATTGTAGAGGTTAGGCAGTTTGTTCAAGGTCCCTAAAGTGGCAAGGCCAGGATTGGGATCCACCTCTGTCCAGTCACCTCTGCCCCTCTGTCTCACTGCGTTTGGCATGGCCGCTGCCTGCTTCCCCCTCTTTCCCTCTGAGATGAGAATAAACCATGTCTGACCTGCCTGGTTCGGAGAATTCTTACGGAGATCAGATGAAGTAAAATGTTGTAAAACACTGAAAATTTTACAGCGTATATAAATAAAAGCTGCTGGGGATCTGTGTAGACATATTTCTAGATTTTCCATGTCCTGCCTCCTCCCACAAAGGATTTTCAATGGCACAGAAGGGGGTATGTTTTATTATCAAAAAGCTATGCAGCTGGTTGGCACTGGGCACATCAAACCCCAGCGGAAGATGTAACTCACTCCAGCCTAATAGCACGCGTGTACCGTCCCCCCCATGGCTGTGTCTGGAACACGGCGTGTCTCATCAAAGTTCCCAGAGTGTGACTTCCTTCCACTCCTTATTTGTAATCAGACATCTTCGACACTGATGCACATTTCTGCATAGCATTTGCTAACAATTGAGGTTTATTTTATCTCATTTGTCCTATGAGGTAGATGGGAATGGAAGCACTCTACTGGAGTTGAAAGTATGATCCCTGAGACCAAATAAAAGGTCATTAGAACTTGGAAAGTTTTGTTTTGTTTTGTTTTGTTTAGTTTAAATAATATAACTTCTGTGTGTTTTTTCCCTTCTAGGATACAATGTCTCTTTGCTATACGACCTTGAAAATCTGCCTGCATCCAAGGATTCCATTGTGCATCAGGCTGGCATGTTGAAACGAAATTGTTTTGCCTCTGTCTTTGAGAAATACTTCCAGTTCCAAGAAGAGGGCAAGGAGGGCGAGAACAGGGCGGTCATCCATTATAGAGATGATGAGACCATGTGAGTATAGAATTTGGTCCTGAAGCCTGGGTGCAGCTGTCTCATGCACTTGGGAAAACACATGCAGCCAGGTCAAACCTTAGAGTCTGTCGTGTGAGCCAAAGTGTCTTTCTCGTAACTTCTTTGAGCCAGGATGTGTGACTGGGCAGGGGCGAGGCGGGCACTTCCCCTAGTCTCCAGATACTGAAAGTTGGCAAAAGATGAAAAGAGAATCTAGTGCTTTCCTTTAAGGCACCACTGTTCTGGGTCCCCTTTGGTAATATATAGCCTGGATAATCAGCAAGCAGAGGTTCTGTGTTCGTTGCAACTCCTGGATCATCTACATGCTGTGAACTTCGTAGTACATAATGAAAGTTTCTCAGAGTGGAGTGCAGACAGCCACTAACTCTAGACCCATTCCATCCCATATAGACAAAGATAATAACATCTACTTTAGTGATTTTCCTCTCCTGCTGTTCTTCGGCCATGTGTTGTTACACAGGCTTTGTTGGCCAGATCTACTTCATCTTACTGGCCACACCTTGTTTTACGAATTAAGAGACTTTACCCTCCTGCTTCACTTGCAGATCGAGTTCTTAACAAAACCCCGTTCTGACTGTGCTCACTCTCATGGGTTTGCTCCCCTCAGGTACGTGGAGTCTAAAAAGGACAGAGTCACAGTAGTCTTCAGCACAGTGTTTAAGGACGACGATGACGTGGTCATTGGAAAGGTGTTCATGCAGGTATGGAGCAGGTGTCTTGGGGGGAAACCATGGCATGGCGGTCTATACCTTGGTACCAAAACCCACTGTAAGCACAGAAAAGACAGCTGGTAGGAAAATAGAACCAGAAACATTGAAATAAAGAACAAACTGACAGTAACCAGAGGGGAGTGGGGAGTGGGATAATGGGGGGAAATAGGGGAAGGTCCATCAAGGAACATGTATAAAGGACACATGGACAAAAGCCAAAGGGGGCGGGTTCAAGGGTGGGAGGCCGTGGTGAGGTGAAAATGGAGAGAACTGCACTTGAACAACAGTTAACAATATGACTAAAATATTAAGCATCCTTCCTACAGTGGGGATCTTTGATTTGAAGTTTCATTGGGGGGTGGGCGCAGGTATCCCGTTCTTGATATGAGGGGACTAAATGATAATGGAAAAAAATAAAATAAAAAAGATAATGTAGGGGGAAAAATAAAGTTTGGTTACATTTTCGGTTCTCAGATTTTTGGCAAGATCCGTTCTTGGTTTAGTCCTAAAGTCTTTTCAGAATGGAGTCTGTAGAAAATACTTTAGTAGGTAATACATTAATAGGGTAGGGTTGTTGAAATGACAGGGAGAGAATCGGCCTGGGTTTGGCAGACATGGCGCGCCTGCCCCACAAGAAGCTCGCCTTCTGTGAGGAGCGAGGGAGGCAGCCCTGGGGGGTGCAGTGCACCCCCATAGCTCTGTTGTGCTGCTTGCTCACTGGTCGCTGGCCTGTGAAGTGGTACCCAGGCCGGTTTCTTCTGAGATAGCTCCGCATTCAGAATCTTGTACAGTGGTTAAATTTTCAAAAAAACTGTTTGGTGTTCGTTCTGTTCCTTGGCAGGGTGGCGAGATTTAAGAATTCTGGGACAAAGTCGTTTTTGCCAAATCGAGTTGAAAAATTGTTGTGATTTAATAAAGCAATGGTACTTCATCAAGTGGCTAGGGAAATCTTCAAAAGTCTCCTCGGTTTGGTCCCTTTGTCATGGCATTTTATGTTTAGGCTAATGAATCAGAAACTAATTTGGGAGTTCCTATGCAGAAAAATTGGAATATTGCTACTCCCAGCACTTCAGAGTACTAAACTTTATGACAGAGAATGAGTGCGTGTGTGTGCGCACGCGCGCGCGTGCACAGATACATATAGATCTCTTGGGTCCAAAATGTAAGCCTCTAGACAGGCACTTCATGTGTTTCTAGGCAGACGTGACAGGGGAATTAAATGTAGTAGCTCAGAAATTGGGGTAACTCCCATCTGACGAACTACTTTGAAAAGCTATGAACTGTATATTTAGATTTGGCTGGTTTTTTACCAGTCTTCCATGTTCTGCTGAGTGACATCTTAGCTTCTTTTTATACCTTAAACAGACCTCATCTTCGAGCATGTGCTGGAGGTCTGTTCCCTGGAGAAAATGTGTGTGTGCTTTTTCTGTGTGAACGTGAACTCCTCCTTCAGCATGCGTGTGACGGGGGCTTGTCCAAGGGGAAGACAGGTTCCTGTGTCCTTGCACTGACAGGATCTCTGGTTAGTGACAGGCCTGGCCCCACGCAGGCACGTGCGGCGTCTGGGACGTGAAGGGACCATGCTCAGGAAGCCGTCTGCCCTGCCTCCCTCTCCGACCTCACAGACTGGGCTAACTTACTCGAAATGACCACAGAAACCTGGACGGACTCTGCTGGAGTTCTTCCCAAAATAAATCATCTGAGCATTTTTCTGGGCCTAGTTATTTTAAATTTCTAGAAGAAGGGAAAACAGTGGATGCCTAGCATAGAATGTTGTGACCTGGGACACTGTTTTAAAGTCCCTCGTGGTCACTAGTCTGCTTGCTGTGGGCTTTCCCATGCCAGCATGCGGTTCCAGCCTGGTCAGAACACAACTCCTGCATTTGTCATTTAGCAGACAGACTCTGAGGGATGCTTACAGCCTGTGGAAAAAAGACAGGGAGTTTCTATTTCCCATTCACACAGATGGTCTACTGCTTGGCTTAATGCATTATTTCTGTAGGCACAGAAGCTGGTGTGTATGCCTGCAATGAGAGAGTCTGGTAGATGTCGTCATTTTAATGCTGCTTCCATGTGAAGCAGTAAAAACAACACTATTATTTGCCCTGGCTGGTGTGGCTCGGTAGATAGAGCCACCAGCCTGTGAGCCAAAGGGTCACCAGTTCAATTCCCAGTCAGGGCACATGCCTGGGTTGTGGGCCAGGTCCCCAGTGGAGGACACACAAGAGACAACCACACATTGATGTTTCTCTCCCTCTCTGGGGGAAAAAACAACAACAACAACACTCTTAGAGATTGGAATATGGTAAACCAGAATTTTCCCATATTATTCGATCTCAAAGTCTGTAACTAAGAAAAGTTAAGTGGAAACCACTGGTTTTTACATGTTCAGGGACAAGACGAGCCATCTGTCTCTTCAGGCAGTTGTGAAGATGCTGTTTGGAGGACCCTTGCCACCTGTATGCATATGTTGTTTTTTCTGTAGGATGTTTCCCTGACCTGGGAACGGAGTCAAAGTCCATAATTTTAGGCCCTGGCTGGTGTAGCTCAGTGGATTGAGCGCAGGCTGGGAACCAAGTGGTCCCGGTTCGATTCCCAGTCAGGGGTTGCGGGCCAGGTCCCCGTGAGGGCCATGTGAGAGGCAACCATACATTGCTGTTTCTCTCCCTCTCTTTCTCCCTCACTTCTCCTCTCTCTAAAAATAAATAAAAATAAAATCTTTTTTAAAAAAATCCATAATTTTAGTAAATATTGCCAAGCTCTCCTCCAGAGGTTATACCATCTTCCCACCTAGAATGTATCCACATGCCCATTTCCCCAGAGTGTGTGGTCAAGCTTGGGGATTTCTGCCAATCTGATAGATTAAAAATGGTATCTATGTTCTCTTATGATCGAGGTCAGAACATCTTTTCTTATGTTGACGGTTTTTGTGAAGTGTCTCTTTATGTACTTTACCCATTTTTCTATTGGGTTATTCATCTCAATTTCCTTATATACTAGGAAAATTAGCCATTTGTCTGTAGTTTTTCATGGTTTATGACATGAAAAATGGACCATCCATGGCCAGCCACTGGTCCTAGTAGCCGTTATGTAAAAGGCCGCATTTACACTGCTGGTTGAAGGTGCTCCCTGTGTCGTACACTGAGTGTCTGCAGATACCGAATGTATTCTGAGCCTCTGGAACGAACTGCGCTGTGGCGGGAGGGAGAAGCAGTGTCGCGGTCTCGAGACCGCGTAGCCAGAGGGAGAGAACAGGCAGTGCTGCTGGTGCACACGTAGCAGACACTATTGG
>PVJI01014293.1:0-44622 GCA_004026765.1 Micronycteris hirsuta
GGGAACCGCCCCTCCAACCGCGCGGTCCTGCCGTCTGCTCACCAGCTCGCCGCGGGGTCGCCCAGCGCTCTCCCTCCGCCCTGCTCCTCCCGGCTCACCAGACTGGATGAGTGTATCTTCTTTAATTCCTTGGTTGTCGGACTTCCTCTCAATTCAATTTTCTGTCAGATATGGCTGTTTTCGGTTGGGTAAATTTCTGGTTTTTTCCTTGTTTGGTTGTGCGAGGAGGCATGGCACATTCACCTATGCCGCCATCTTGCCGGAAGTCTAAAAACTCTTGTTTAGTATTAATTCATTTGGACCAATTTAGTTACATCAGTGGCTTCTCAGAGAAAGTTGGTTCAGTTCATTTTCCCATGTTTAGTCTCTGATGCAGTGTAGAACTGTATGACTCCATAATTAAGAGACATTTTTCAAATAGAAAAAATTGTTTTTGTGCTTAATGGAAAAAATAAACAAAAACATAGTGGCTACTGAATATGATTTTCTAAATGTGGTGTAGATTTTTCATTTCCAACATGTGTCTCTATTTCCTGCTGTTATGGATTTTGGTTTTATGGCAACCCACTACCAGACTTCTAGCTGTCAGATTGGACAATTTATTGGCTCCTAAATAGGAACAGTGAAACCGCTGATATGCTGTTGCAAGCAAAGAACATATATTTTCTAAGCAGATGTTTTCTGAGGATCTGGCTACTGCACACAAATGAAATTGCACTTTGTTTTAGTGGGTATAGTTGGAGCCCTTGTGATTAAAAGATGCACAGACTCTTTGGTTGAACATTAACTATTGCACATTTGTCTGTCTTGTCACTAATAAAATTTGCTTGTCTAAGTCTTGCTTTCCATTTATTTGAGATTTTGGGGAGGTTAACCAAATTTGAGATTATGTCAAAAGCCCTTCTCCATTGAATGAGAAAGTTGGCTCTCATTCATTCTGCTAGGTTTCTTTTAAAGCTCTGTGATTCTCTTGTATCAAGACCTAGTTCAATGGATTTCTCAGTGAACTTGAGACAAAATAGTGGCTATTAACTCTAAAGCATCTTCCTTGTAGTGAAGAGATTCCTCAGGTGATACCCCAAACACTAATCAGAGTTCTTAACTTGAGATCTGTGGAACAGAGGCCAAGGGATGGACTTTAGGAGGCCCATCAACCTTCAAATGTAAGCAAAATGCTGCAAGTATAGACATATTTCACAAATATTATCACATTAACAAAAGGGCTTGTGATCCAGAAAGGTTAAGGACCAATGATCTTAGGTATTTCTTCTAAGTAATAGGATCTGGCAGCAATGCATAATGTGGGGCATATTTACAACATATTCACTTACTTGGTCATGACATTCAACTACCACACACCTCATGATATAAAAGAAAAGAAACAGGATTTACCTAAAGCCCAAAGGAATATTGATCCTGTGCTAATTAAAGTTTGTTCTGGAATTTGGAATCTCAGATGAGAAACCCAGAGTCATGTTAAGTTTGGTTATTTTCCTCATTTATAGCCAGTATTCAATAATTTAAACCAATCATGGATTTTCAGGTATCTTACTGTCTTCTTCCCTTTTTTTTGACTTCCTCTGGTACATTTTTAACTGATAAACAAGAGGAAATAAATGGAACAGGAGGTCTTGAAACTAAAAAACAGACCAAAGTTACACATTTGTGACTCTTACTGAGCAAAGATTAAAATCAGTGTTCAAAATTTTTGCATTTGATCTCTCAGGAGTTCATGATGTTCAGAGACTAGGGTATTTTGTGTCCTTTTGCTAAAAACAGCAAGTATCCAATCATATTTGACTTCTGAGTCTCTCAGACCCATCCTTCACACTACGGACTTGAAAAGATAGCTACCGACAACCAAGATTCAGGTTTATTCCTGAATCTTTTTTTTTTAATTTTATGTCACTGGGATATAATGTACAGCATAGGGAATGTAGTCAATAATATTGTAATAACTATGTGTGGTGACATGTTATTGGAATTATTATGGTAATCACTTTGTAAGGTATATAAATGTCTAATATTATGCTGTATACCTGAAACTATATAATGTGTCAAGTATAATTTAAAGCTAAATTTTATTTTATTTATTTATTTTTAATATATTTTATTGATTATGCTATTGCAGTTGTCCCATTTCCCCCCCTTTATTCCCCTCTGCCCCATGCCCCCTATTCCTCGCCCTTTAGTTCATGTCCATGGGTCATACACATAAGTTCTTTGGCTTCTACATTTCCTATACTATTCCCAACCTCCCCTTGTCTGTTTTCTACCTACCACTTATGCTACCCATTTTCTGTTCTTTTTCCTCTTCTGTACTTTTTCAGGAATGTACTTATTCCTGAATCTTTTGCCCCAACCCATCTTGCAAAAATATTTTAGCCTGTTCCCAATTAACCTGACCTCTGAATGTATGAATGATTTTCCCTTTGGTGAGTCCATCTGAGCTCCTAGCTTGATGCTCCTCAAGAGATCTCTAGCTCCTATAGATTCAAATACTTTGGGGAAAGTCCCTGTCTAATCCACCCTATCTCCAGGACCTTCTAGATCAGTGCACTTTCTCAGGAATCTCTCTGCTCCCTGATGTGTATCAAACCCACTACTATCACGTTCAGCCCTTAGTCACAGATGTGAAGTCATGGTGGGCAGCCAGGGTTGAGAACAGCAGGGTCACTGCTATTGACCACCGAGTCAACAGTAGCTGACGGTTTAGTCAAGGATGCTGACTCAAGGCAACGAGAGGAGCCAGCATGACATTCTAGGGTCAGTAATTGAGGAAAGTGCAATATTTAACTGGAAGAAACTGGGTAAGAACTTGAAAATACAAATTTAGTTGCTTTAACTAATACATACACAGCATATAAAATGATTTCAAGTAATTTTTCTTACCCAGAATCTTTGAACAGTTCTTGAACTATCAACCCTATGGAGGCCTAGATTGGGATGGGGGAGAGGGCAGTTTTAAAAGTTTGTCATCCACATTCATGCCAACCCCCAGTGCCTTAGGCTCTGTTCCCCAGAGTAAACACTGACAAAAGGACTCAGTGCAAATCATTTATTTGTGAAATGAAAGGAAACTCCATTAAGAGAGTAGAGAGTGCTGCAATGAATAAAAGTCAGTACATTGTGTACTGATGGACATGTTACCACTGTGGGTGAGTGAGGCTGTGCTTTCCACAGGACAAAGAAGCTGAGAAATCTACCAACTCCCTCTCATAGGTTGAGGGCTGATCCTCAGGACTTCCAACCCACCAAGGCAGCAGGCCAAGCATGGTCCTGTGGCCACATTAAGAAATTTAGGTACTGTGAGAATAATGAGAACCAAGGGGATTTGGTGGCGGGGGGGTGGAGGGGGTGGGGGTGGTAACAGCATCTGCTACATCCAACATTATATGTAACTGAGAGTTGAAACTGATGAAGCAGGTGGCTTCCTCAGCTTTTCAGAATGTTTTTTTCGCTTCTAGTGGCATAGACAAAATGGGGGGAAGATATCTATCTCACAGTGTTCTAAGAAAGAAGGTGCAGAGATCTGTTGAGAAGATCAGTGGATCTGTTTCCTTCATGGTACTGTATAGAGAAGTGATAGGTTCTTAAGGCCTAGCATAAGAATGGAAACACCCATACACAGTAGCAGTGTGTCCACATGTGGCTTCATTTTCTTTTTCTTTTTAATTTATTTTGTTTTAATTTTTTTTGTCTCTCTGTATTATTTTTAATTTTTATTTTATTTTACTTTATTGTTGTTCAATTACAGTTGTCTGCATACTCTCCCTTCCCCTCCCCCTCCAATCCCACCTCCCTTCCCTGCTTCCCTCCCCACTTTTGGTTCTGTCCATGTGTCCTCTATACCGGTTCCTGAAAACCCTTCTCCCCATTGTTCCCTCCCCCCTGGCTATTGTTAGATTGTTCTTAATTTCAATGTCTCTGGTTAAGTTTTGCTTGCTTTTTTGCTTTTGTTGATTATGTTCCAGTTAAAGGTGATATCATATGGTATTTGTCCCTCACTGCCTGGCTTACTTCACTTAGCATAATGCTCTCCAGTTCCATCCATGCTGTTGCAAAGGGTATAAGCTCCTTCTTCTTCTCTGCTGCGTAGAATTCCATTGTGTAAATGTACCATAGTTTCTTGATCCACTCATTTGTAGATGGGCACTTAGGTTGTTTCCAGCACTTGGCTATTGTGAATTGTGCTGCTATGAACATTGGGGTGCATAGGTTCTTTTGAATTGGTTTTTCAGGGTTCTTAGGGTATAATCCCAGTAGTGGAATTGCTGGGTCAAAAGGCAGTTCCATTTTTAGTTTTCTGAGGTAGTTCCATACTGTTTTCCACAATGGCTGCACCAGTCTGCATTTCCACCAACAGTGCAGTAGGGTTCCCTTTTCTCCACATCCCCTCTACTTTGTCTCATCCTCTCTCTGGTTGCACCTTAATTCTCTCTGTCACATATCCTGAAGATAAGTAATGCACATTATTAGGCCAGCACACATTGGGAACAGAAAATCTGTTGATGGATGAAAAAAAAAAGTGATACTTGTTTGCATGCTCATACTCAAAAGAATAGTATTCAGCCATAAAAAATAAAGAAAAAATTCTCTTTGTTACAACATAGATGAACCTGGAGGACATTATGCTAAGTGACATAAGCCAGAAAAGAAAGATAAATATTGCATGATTCCACTTACATGTGAAATTTAAAAGAGTCAAATTCATACAAACAAAAGAGAAGGGTGGTTAGTTGTTGGGGAAATGGGGAGAAGTTGATCAAAGTGTACAAACTTTAATTCTAAGATGAACTAGTCTGGGCATCTCTTGTATAGCTTGGTGACTATAGTTAAAAATACTATATTGCACACTTGAAGGTTGTAAGAGTATACATCCTAAGTGTTTCTACCACACATAAAAACCTATGTAATCTTTCAGTCAGATTGCTGGCATAGGCAGATGTATCTCATCGCTTTGCACAACCACATCAAAATTATGATTAAAATATAGAATAGCCATCACTGAGAACTGTCAGAAATTGAGTTAAATGAAAGACTGACGACTATGGAATTAAAGAAACCACATCCATCCAGACTGGTAGGAGGGGCACAGATGCAGAATGGGCTGGTCCCACATCCACATGTGGTAGATAAAAATTCTGGAGGGATATCTTGGGTGTGAGGAGACCCAGCCCCACACCAGGCTCCCCAGTGCAGGGTTCCAGTGCCGGGAAGATAACTCCCCACAACTTCTGCCATAAAAATCAGCGGGATTGAGTTGGTGGAGGTGGAAGAAAGTTCTGGAGACCCAAGCAGTTCCTCCTGAAGAAACCACACACACAGACTCACCTACTCAGATTCACTCCCTCTGAGCTTCAGCATCAGGTCATCAGTTTGAAAGACACCAGTGGTAAACAGGGAAACTGAAGTATCTGGCATCAAGGTGAGCAGAGACCACTGTCCCTTTTCTGAACCCTCTCCGCACACAGTCAGAAAGTTGGTGCCATATCTGAACTCCATCAACCTGGATAAAACTGTTTGAACCACCTTGGAGATCCCCAGAGACTCCACCCCACACAACTTATGGGCCCACCCAAGCTGCTTTTCCATATGAATGGCTGGTCTTGGCTCATGCTTCACAACTTTCTAAATCCTTTCAAACAACAGCTGGCCTCCGTGAGCCCCAGGCCCAGCATGAGCAGCAGCTAGCCTAGTTTCATAACTTGGCTTTCCCTGGGAATCTCCAAGCCTAGCAAAGTAGCAGCAATCTTAGATTGCTTAATAGTTGAGGAAGGGTGGCCCTGGGCAAAACACAGATGGGGGCTGACCTTGCCCTGCACCACCTGGGAAGCCCCAGGGCCAGCACACTCAGTGGACAGCTACAGACCACACTGGAGCACCACCACTCCACCCCTGCACAGCTGGTCCACTACAGAGAACAGAAGTTGGTGGTTAAGTGGTCACAGACAATCCTTGCAATTGATTGGCCTACGTTAACCCCTCCCATCGATCTACCAATAGCAACCAAGGCTCAACTACAAGAGGAGGGTATTCTTAGCCCACACAAAGGGCATACCTTGAGTACCCAGTTTGGGTGATAGGGAGGTTGTACTATTGGACCCTATAGGACACCTACTATATTAGACCATGCTACTAAGACATGGAGTCAAAGCAGCTCTACCTAATACATAGAAACAAACACAGGGAGGCTGCCAAAATGAGGAAACAAACAAAAAAACATGGCCTAAATGAAAGAACAGCTCAAAACTCCAGGAAAAGAAGAGCTAAATGAAATGGAGATAAACAATCTATCAGATGCAGAGTTCAAAACACTGGTTACCAGGATGCTCAGGGAACTCAGTGAGGGCCTCAGAAGCATAAAACACAATCTAGTCAGAAACAAAAGATACACTAATTAAAATAAAGAACAGTTTACAAGGATGAAACTGAGCATCAAATCAACGATTTGGAACATAGGAAGCAAAAAACAACCAATCAGAACAACAAG
Source organism: Micronycteris hirsuta (assembly GCA_004026765.1). NCBI lineage: Eukaryota > Metazoa > Chordata > Mammalia > Chiroptera > Phyllostomidae > Micronycteris > Micronycteris hirsuta. Next base: position 6,494 of record PVJI01014293.1, read on the forward strand.
AAGAAAGAAGAGTCCTAAGGAAAGAGGATAATATAAACAGCCTCTGGGACAACTTCAAGAGGTTCAACATTCACATCATAGTGAATGTGCCAGAAGGAGAGAGAAAGAGCAAGAAATTGGAAATCTATTTGAAAAAAAAGAAAGAAAGAAAACTTCCCTAATTTGATGAAGGAAAGAGATGTGCAAATCCAGGAAGGACAGAGAGTCCCAAACAAGATGGATGCAAAGAAGCCCACTCCAAGATACATCCTAATTAAAATACCAAAGGTTAAATATAAAGAAAGAATTTTAAAAGCAACAAGAGAAAAGAAGTTAGTTACCTACAGAGGAGTTCCATATAACTGTCAGCTGATTTCTAAAAAGAAACTTCACAGGCAAGAAGGAATTGGCAAGAAATATTCAAAGTCATGAAAAGCAGGGACCTACATCCAAGATTGCTTTACCCAACAAAACCATCATTTAGAATCAAAGGACAGATAAAAAAAACTTCCCAGACAAGGAAAAAAAAACAAAAAACTAAAGGTGTTAATTATCACCAAACCATTATTATATGAAATGTTAAAGGGACTTAAGAAAAAGAAGATTGAAACTGAAAAATAAAATGGCAAAAAATACAAGTCTATCAACAATTGACTCTAAAACACAAACTAAGCAAACAAAAAGAACAGACAGACTCATGGATACAGAGAGCATTTTGATGGTTACCAGGTGGGAGGAGTGTGTGGGGGAATGGGTGAAGAGCTGAGGGAATTAAGAAGTACCAATAGGTACAGAATAGCCATGGGGATATAAAGTACAGGATAGGAAATGGAGAAGCTGAAGAACTTATTTGCATGACCCATGGACATGAACAACGGTGGGGGGATTGACTGAGGCAGTGAGGGGTGCTGGGTGGAGGGGTGGGCCAAAGGCATAAAATCAGGACAACTGTAATAGCATAATCAATAAAATATAATTTAAGAAAAAAACTGTGAGGTAATAGATGTATTAATTGATTTTGCTAATCATTTCACAATGTGTGTATATGTTAAATCATCTTATTGTGCATCTTAAATACATAGATATTTACATGTCAATTATACCTCAATTAAGCTGGGGGAAATGAAAAAAAGTGCGTAAGGACAGAGGAGCAATGACTGGTGAAAATAACTTTAAAATTGAGTGTACTAGGGAGAAGTGAAGAGCGAACCTCACCGAAGTGTTCAGGCAATATTCCTGTCTCCCTCCTTTGGCTGCCTGCAAAGTGTTCTTGATGTGGCCAAAGAACAAATTTCCCTGTATCTCCCAACAGTCATAGATGACTCTCTGCCTTCATCTTTCTTGCTGCATACTTCACCTTTGCCGGTTTCCTCACTTTGAAATAAATTCCTTTGAGGGCCCTGTGCAGTCTCAGGGATGCTAAAACATCTGTTTGGGTCTCGGGATGGAGTCATCCATTTCTGTTTGTTCATTTTTTCCCTCCACATGCTGTTCTATGGCAGAAACCTTTCTGGCCATGGAGTTGTGACTACACAAGTACCCCCAGCTTCATAAAAAGGCACAGATTGTACCAAAGTGTTTGCAATTTCTTTTGCTGGTTTTGGGTAGGTCTAGACCACTCTCAGCTCAGCTACCCTGTCTCTGACAGAGATGAAGTCCACAGTGCCGGAATAGTATCACAGAGACACAGGATTAAAAGATTTTAAATGACTTCAATTTTGAATAATTCTCCTTTATCCTTGAAGGGCAAATATTGATTGTTTTCTGGAAAATGCATAGCCATTCACCTTTGCTCATTGGACCTTCTTCATCTCAGAATTCAGGAAGAGGCATGGTATTATCCTTTCAAGTTACTGACTTTTGAAGCACCCAAGACTCAAACCACAATGTCTTTTTGGGATGTCTGAGCAGCTCAGACTCAAAAATGTTCTTTAAATGTCAGTATATAGACAGAATGTGAAATTTCTTATCATTTTTAAAGTAGAAATTTAGAGAACAACTCAAATGTTCCTGAAGTCAGTTTAAATCTTCTTTAAAATTTTTAAATTTATTTTTAGAGAGAGGGGATGGAAGGGAGAGTGAAAGGGAGAGATGTTTGACGGAAACATGGATCAGTTGCCTCTCACCCACCTCCAACTGGGTACCTGGTCTACGTCCCAGGCATGTACCCTGACTGGGAATTGAACTGGCAATCTTTAGTTTTGCAGGATGATGCCCAACCCACTGAGCAACCAGTCAGGGCCAGTTTAAGTCTTTAGGTGTGGTATATAAAAAAGGAGGGAAAGGAAAAACATTGGGAATTCATATTATCAGATCATCATGGGTTTGACCCCTGGTTCTACAATAGGCATTTCTTCCTCAGCTTCCTCTCATGAACAATGATGGATTTAACATGTGACTTATAGAACCACCATGTGGATTAGGGGATACCCTATACATGACACACCTGGACCAGGACATGGCTCATAGTAGACATTCAATATTTGTTGGCCCTTCCACCCTCCTGCTCTCCAGCATACATAGCAAGTGCGAAATCTATATAACAGAGCACAATTCTCTGGATTAGGTATCCAATGAAGCGATAAAGACTATGAATTGATGACCCATCAGCACAGTTTAGGGTTGAAAATTGTACTATATATTAGGAAATTTAGAAAAATAATCTAGGCTTAAAAAAGTAATGTGCACCAGATCCTCAAATTTGTTTTATCTACATTACCTAACTCCATATTTTCATTTCTATTGTAAGAAGAGTTATTCATAGTTATTTAATCAGAAGACATCAAAGGTTGGTACTCTCACTTTAACCATCTTTCATTATCCAAAGTCTTTAAAGAAAAATTATGAACATAAAACACCAAGCATCAATAAGATTTCCAAGAGTTTGTTATCATAGAAGAGAGTGTGAATTTGTTTTTCATTTTCACCATGTCTTTCTTTTTGGGAGAGCCTCTATCTTCACTTCCAGCCACTATTACCATGTATTCTTCTCCCCATTAGGCCCATGATGGGGAGGCAGGTTGTACAACCCAAAACGAAGAAGGACCATGTACAGAAGAGAGAGACGATCAGATTATTAAGTTGATTGGTAATCCTTAAGACCAAAGTAACTGCAAATTTGTATATTTTTTGGCTTTTCTGCTCATTTGATAATTAAAACCTACAGCTGTCCAAATCCAGTCCATGGTTTATCTCAGCTATGCAGAGTGGCAGGCTGGTTCAATCTGTCCATGGAGAAACAGATGTAGAAGGCCAAAATCTAGCAAAATGCCAGAAGAGTGTTTGGGCAGTATACCAAAATATAGTTCAGGGGCCTGCATGGATCTGGGACCAGGGCCAGCGGCAGATAGTTGGAGACTGCAGTGAGCGATGACCAAATATGAGTATGACAAGTGGGAATGTCATTCCATGAATGAGAATCAGAGTCAAAAAGACTTCATAAAAACACAATTTAGGGGCCGAGTGTGAGAGTCTGGCTTGGAACTTTTCTCATAGCCTAGTGATTTCTAATAGTGCTTTTGTTGGAGGAAGTCTTAGAAGTCTAATTCTATTTTAAAGGCATGATTTTACCAGTATGATGTGGTACCAATGTGACATGGGTGTAACATACTGTATCAGATAGAAATGAGGATGTGTATAGGAGGTACTGGTATCCTGTTTGTGAACTCTGGCGTGCAAATAAGATGACTGTCTTTGGCTTCTAAAACCATACATACATTTCTCTTTTGATTACTCTTTCTACCAGTTGGTGGAAACTTACGCTGTCCATTCATTGCCTCTATAATCCCCTAGGTTTTTGTCTAATTTCTATTGAGCTTACATGGCATCTGCTGAGATGTTAGTATACCCATCTGGCCTTTGGTCTTCTCCTCCTTTTGAGCTTAGGGGTGATTCAAGTCTTTCAGCAGTCTCCTCACTGTTCAGTCCCTTCCTAAAGCATATGGGGACACTATCCTTTTGCTCCCTTGCTGACCTGGACTTGGAAGTGCAGCTCAGAGAGATGAGATGCCATTGTTTCTAGTGTTCCTTTTACTACGTCTGTCGTATTTCTCCTCTTTCCCACCCAGGGAATTTTTATCTGGACAATAGATAGAAGTACTCTAGATCATGATCCATTCTTCCCTGTCTACCATTCGAAGCCCAATTGTATACTCAGATTCCTTTTAGAGTTTGAAATATAAAACATTGGGCTCTTATAACAATAGCAGAAAAAAAAACTTGAATGTTTAAATCTTTAAATTTGTCTATTCTTGATCTCTCTGCTTTATTAGCAACAATATCCCTTCCCAGAGGCAAATGATGGGAAGTGGAGTAATGAATAGAGAAATTTAGGGGAATATCTCATTGAATTCCTGCCCGAACTTTCAGCCAGCTTGACTGGAACCTCAGTTGAGAAATGATGTTTTGGCCTGAGAAGACGAGTCACAGGCACTCTCAGTTAGAGGGGACTGGAGAGTATGCATACTGGTCTCGGGACTCCCGTGGAGCAATGGTGGATGACATGCGGCTGTGCTTCTCCAGCAGGGAAATTTTAGGTCCATAGAGATAACAGGTTTTCATTATGACGTAGTAAAGAAGAGGAAAGCATAACTGAGGAACACAGTGTATTAGTAATCAGGTGAAATTTGCAAGGCATAATATGCTCTAGTAGTATATCCCAGCGAGGATCAATGAGATGTGGGTGTAGCAATCATCTCGAGGGGGAAATCCAAGACAACTAGAGGAAGGAGAGGAAGTAGCTGTCTTTAAGAGAGCAAGGCCAATAAAGTTTTGGTTTTTTTTCTAAATGACAAGTAACTTCGTTTTCTAAGCATGTGCTTTTGCATTTGAGTCCAATTCTTAAAAAAAACAAAACAAAAAAAACTTAAATTGCTTTTACCGACAACTGACATTGCCAGATTTATCCACACAACCAACGTTCCAAATCCATGTAAAAATGAAGGAATTGGCCAGATTGTTAAGTAACCTGCTATACTTGCTTTTATTTTCTTAATCCTTTTGAACAAATGGCCTCTTTCATTTTTCACCCAAAAGAAAAAGAAGAGTTGAATTTTTTTTTGGTTTGTTTTGCAGGGAAAAGAAAATAGGGTGTTTGTTGGTTGATGATTGATCATTCTCTTTAGCAGTTTGGGTAGCATGCTCAATAGGGAGAGGTCTGGTATCTGGGAAAGACAGGGTGAGAAAAGTGGAAGCTTTTCAGGTAGGGGTCCAGGGCCCAGTTGGAGTGAATGTGGGAATTAACACTGAAATATAAGGAAGATATAGGAACAAAACCATTTAGGTAAAAATGACATCATACCTTGAGTTTGATGCCAAGGATCTCTGGAAGATTGAACCATTGACCTTTTACCTTAAAGACCTCTCCTTGTGGGTCTTAGGATAACCCTCAAGCTTAAAGGCTTTAGGTTTAGCAAAAAAAGAAACAAAAAACAAAAAACCATAAATAAAGGATACTCTTTGTCTCTTGTAAAGGGTGAAGGGAACAATTAATGTCAAGATTCTGCCCCTCCAAAGCCATAATGAAGTATTTTGTGTGTGAAGAAAAACTGTCGAAGGGTAAATATATGCAACTAGATCCATAGCAATAATTCTTAGGGAATTTAATGAACTCTATTTAGGTTCTTCCAAACTTAAGAAATGTACTCAACTATATCTTGGGTCATTTTTAAATTGTGTTCTTTTTCTCTTAAAATGATCAAAAGGAATTGCTTATTATCCAGGATCAACTTGTTAACTGGAGACAGCATATTTCCTAATTACTGTATCTCTTGAACGCACATCTTACTGAGCTCTAGGCAAGAGGTGAACTGGGGAGGAGAGGAAAGAATGCAGTAAAAAATCCCAGTTTTACTCTGGTCTCCAGCTGAGTGACCTTGAACAACCCTGTGACCTTTTTGCATATACTTCCTCATTTGCGAAATGAAGTGAGATGGAGTAATTCCATAAACTCCTTCTTTCTCTCTGCTTTTCCTAATTTTTAGAACTGCTAAATTATGGCATGCATGAAATGATTTACTTTCTTCTTCTTTGAAATAATGGAGCTCATTTTCTAGGATCTCCATTTCTCTATATTTCTGTTAAGCAAGATCCAACAATCTTTGATATCTCTCTGTCTACTTTCTAGGGAATTACAGATATAATATCATTTCATTTTGTGGAGATACTTAGTCAGAAATTGTCACTGAATGTCTTTTGCTTTCCCACAATGCTATCAGAGCTGAATTCTTAACAGCAGACAAGCCAAAGATAAAATAAGAGGGATTGACAAGAAAGGGACATAAGAAGAGCTTGTGGACACATTGAAAAAGCAATAAATAGGAGCAGGAAAAAAGCCACCACAAAGCAGATTATTTTTCTATCCTTGAGGGTATAAAAATATCGACTCATTTATTTGTAAGATGATGTTGGAAAGGTGACAAGGGAAAGCCTCTAGGACTTGGTGAGCACCTACTGTGTGCCAGTCACCATCACTGTGCCATCAGCTTTGTAAATGAGAATACTGAAGCAAAGGACTCACCCAGGAGTGAGTGGCACAACTGAGGTTTTAAGCCAGGAATTTAAGCCAGAAGGTAAAATAAATAAATAAATAAATAATCACAGGTAAGTCTTCTACTACCCCTGAATCTGTCCTTTTCTCTCATTCATAGATATCAACCGCATTACTGTCTCACTCTGTCTGCAATGTACATTAGACATCGACCATGTAGACACGTGGAAATATCTCATTAGTTTTAATTCTATAGCATATTCATGGTGTGGCTCTACCATACATAAATCACTTCATTTAACCTTTTTCTTATTGCTTTTCTCTATTAAAAATCATCCTATAGTGAATGTCCTTGTACCTGTTCTCATGTGCACATGCAAAAGTGGTTTTCTAGGGAGATTTGAAAAAAGTAAATATATAAATGTACCAGAGAGGGCAAAATTAGGTTTATAGTCTCCATATAGAAAATATACAATAATTAATAAGTAATAATACAAGAATAAACTGTATCTCATGAATTCCCAACTGTAAACCTACTTTTGCCCACCCCTGTATATATGTGTAGGTGTATATACATATATGTACACATATACATATATATGTGTATGTATATGTATCTATGTATTTTTTAAGATCCTGCCAAGTTCCACTTAAAGAGTGGTTGTATCAAATCACCTGCTCCTCCACATTGAATGAAAGTATATTTCCTCATACTATCACCAACACTTGATATTATCAAACTTTAAATATTTGCCAAGCTATTATTCTATTACATTTTCAAGTGCATTTTTCTGACCATGAGTGACTTTGAGCACCTCTCAAGTTATTTTCCTCTAGAAAGGGTTTCCAATAAATAACGGGAGAGCAGTTTAGCCCTGCTCTGTGCTCTGCAGTAAGCAAGTGGTTTCTCTGTGAAGAGGATGCTGTGGGTCATTTGACTCGGAGATCCTCGCCAGGTGGGAGTGGTAAGATTACACTCTCATTAGGAATTCACCTGGGGGTCATAAAGGAGGCTGAGCAGGTCCTCTAAGCATGTAAGTGATGACACTTACATCTATCAGAATATTAACCCTGAGATCAGGTCTGAATTTACAGCCGTAATATCTATCTTTGAATTTGGTTTTATGTTTTTACCCTTGATTTATGTGTGTGCCTTCCTTAGCATTTCATATCTCAAGCAACATAAATGTATTAGAGTAATGGAATTTAGCAAATATGTTACAGTTACCATCTTTGTTCCCAAGAGGGAATTTGGAAATCTGACAAATATTATAGCTTTCATTTTCAAGACCCATTTTCTGAGCAGTTTCACTAACAAGTCTCCTGATTTACCATACCATTAACAAAAATAATTCTTTCTGGATAGCAGTAAAAGAAGTGGATTAGCACAATTTATGGCTTTCTCAAGATACAGGTAAGGTGCCTGTTAAGAAAAAAAAGGACAGGTTTTTGATTAACTGATACATAGACTTGCTTTTAAGACACCTCAGTTCATTTTCCATAAGCTCATCTGTTATGGACAATGTCCCTCAAGAAGAAAGCCTGCCATAGCTCCATGTCTCAACAAGGTCTTGTGTTTGCCAACAGTGATTAAGAATTACTTAGTTGCTGACAGCCTTTCATCACTGATTGAAAGAGGAAACATTTTCCACTTCAAGCTGAGGACATAGAGCTTAGTTTTTCCTCCTTCAAATAAAATGTTATCCAGAGAGAACCCTTTGAATGTGTATGCAACCACACAGAGTTCAACAAAAGAGTAACCTGCAATAAGCAGAGATATAGAATGTTTGAGGACTTAGGACAGCAGCTCATAGGAAAAACCCATCCTTTTTCTTTGCACAAGCCAGGGAGGAAACAAATGTCTGCCAAACAGAAGGAGTAATGAGAGGATCCTGTCAGTAAGAAAAATATACAGCTATGGGGAAAACATTGGAAAGTTTCCTCTAATCCACGGGAACTTTAATTATGTTCTCTATAATCCTTGTATTCAGAGGATCTCAAAGTGATCGAGAGCCCATTAAAAAGCTCCACTGTAGTCCGACATGGCTGTGTAAATTGCCTGGGCATCCAGGCTGTGGCGTTATCCCCCCAACTCTAAGACCCCAAGGTCTGATTCCTGCCTCCCACAGCAGGTCATAAGCCTCAGCAGAGATGATTCCCAAGTGCATAGTGATGGTGATGGTGGTGGTGGTGGCTGGGTTGGGTTCTGGGAGAGATGAACAGACTGATGCCAATAATTCCACACTTCAGTCAGTTGTGGGCTTTGGGTGTGACGGGCATGAAGCCGGGGAGAGAGGAGATGAGATGGGTTTGGCCATGCAGTTTTTGTAGGTTGTTTGAAGGATCTTTGCTTTATCCTAAGAGCAGTGGGAAGCCATTAATAGGATTCAACGTGTGTATGTTTCTGGGGGTGCAGGTATTTGGCCATGGGGGAAATTGTCTTAATTAGATTTATCTCTGAAACTATTCTGAGAATTGCAAGGGTTCTTAACCTTTTTGTGCCATGGACCCTTTTGTCAGTCTGGGGAAGCCTGTGGCACCCCTCTAAGAATAACATATTTAGATATGTAAGTTACAATAGTTAGAAGTATGCTGGAACCTACTTATACTATACTAAATGTATGCTATAGTAGTTTGGTATCTTTTTCAAAATAGCAAAAGAAAAAAAATTGTGAAAGAGTAATATCTATGCAAAGGTGTACTGAAGCTAGCACATAAAGGCTGGTTGTGAGCAATTCTTTCCAACTCTGTGTTCATTGAGGTCGTGTTGATGGCTTGCATGTGGCCATGATGGGAGTATTTACACCATGGAAATAATTGGAAAACATTAAAAAATCACCCCCACAAGAGCCAGTTGTTAAAACATCGCTACTCATATATACTGCATTACATATACATATATATGTAGATATATATGACTGCATATAAGATATGCACGTATTAAACCTGTGATGAAATCCTGTTATTTAAGGCATTACTAAAGAAGTATATATATAAATTTTATTAATGCCTTAAATAAACTTTATTAATGCCTTAAATAACAGAGTTTCATCACAAGTTTAATAAGTATCATAATTTTGAAATAGTAGTGAGTATAAATAATATTTCAGGATATCAGCAATCACAATATGTGATATAATATTTCTTTAATTGATGAAAAACTCATAGTTACTGCTAGTATTAACTAAATTTTAGTTAGAGGTTAGTGCACATAAAGAAGCATTTTTCCTGTCTAAAGAACCCCTGAATTACACTATCCAGAAAATGAGAAAAAGGAGTGAGGGGACCAGTTAGTAGTCATAGCAATATTCCAAATGAGCAGCCATGGTGTCTTGTACTCAACTGAGGGGACAGAGAGATGTAGATGGAATTAGAGATAGTTCAGAGAAAAAGTCCACAAAATTTAGAAATGTATTGATATAAAAGTAAGGGAAGTATCAAGAGCAACTCCTGGGGTTTGGGGTTTTACTACTGGATTTACTGAGAATGGAAAATCAGAAAGGGCCAGGTTTAGAGAAGGTGACTGTGAGTTTGGTTTGGGACCTACTGAGTTGGAGGTGCCTCTCAAAAATCACCGTGGAATAGACAGTGGGGATATATGTGTCTGGAATAGAGGCATAAGTAGTTTTCTATGATCATTCTTGGGTTGAGACAAGGGTAGGGGGAAGTTGTTACTTGGTAGGGAAGCAAGCTCATTAGAAATATACCATTCTTTTAGTTACTGTTTTCACACTGCATTTCCTGCCTGCTATATATCTTAGTAATTATTACGTCATCAGATTCCCCTTCAAAACTGGTGAGATGGCCTCACTTTGGGGGAATCACAATCACAGAGTAACTGCTGTCTCAGTTCCTGCACAGCCACCTTGCTGGATCTGGAAGTCCAGATGAGAGGCCAGGGAAGTAGTTGTATACTAGGATCATTAGGCTATTTGGAATAATTAGAGCTTCCATCCTATTTGAAACATCTCCAAGGAAAAGAACTCAGTGAGAAGATTGGCAAACAGTAACCCTGAGGATTTCAAATTCAGTGGCTAGCAGAAGCAGACAAGCCTAAAAATGAGACTAGGAGGAAACAGCTACAGAGATCAGGGGAAATCCAGGTGAGGTGGTGGGAAGGACCGGGGAGAAGACTTTAGTAAGAAGAGAAGAGGCAAGTAGACTTCGGGTTGAGAAAGAGGACTGAAAGTACTTCATTGGAGAGAGTGTTCATTTTATGGGAGATGTGTTGCTTGAGTGATGGTGGTGAAAGCCATTTGGGAGGAGAGGAAATGGCGACAGAAGTTATAGACACATTTTTTAAGAAGTTCAGCTGCTAGAAGGACACAGTGATGTAGCTGGAGGTAGATGTAGAGCCAATAAGGTTTTTCTCCCTCTTATCCCTCCCTCCTGCTCTCTTTTCTTCCCTCCAGTAAAAGAGACCTGCTTATAAAAAGGATCCATTTGAGACAGAGGTGAAAATACATGGGAGAAAAGGAATCAATGGTGGTATAAATTTCTTGAGAAGGTAGGAGGGAATAGACTTCAAAACTTAGAGGAAGTGTTAACTTTTTATAGCATAGAATTGAATGAATGAATGATTAAATGAATAAAAGGCAACCATCTTTAATGACAGGTGTGTATTGTTTTGTCTTAAAGAAGAGTTCTTTAGTGGCTCTGAAGGCAAATTTATTTATTCCTGGTCTTACAGTGGTGGAATGCAGACTCAAGCAGGTCTCCAGAGAGTATGTGCATCCCTTTGTCTCGAAAGCACACGTGGTAGTTTGGTGACATTCAGTGCTTAAGGGCTTCACACACCTGTGAGGCATGTAGAGAAATGTGTGCTAAAGTGAGTTGGAGATTAGGCTGCTTTGGATGTTTCCTGAGTATGTTTTGACATTGGGATTGGGAGAGCATTATCTGGGCAGGAAAGATTGGGTTTAAGGGCTCTGGGTGGTTGAAAAATAACAGTGCCATCGTTGGGGAAGGTATCTGTGGTACAGATGGGTTTGGGCTTCAGAGACACACCGTCTCTCTTCCTAGGATCAGAGCTGTCATATCTCTGAGGCTCCAAGCCCTGCTTTTGACACTCGCACCCAGCTGAGGGTTGCAAGCCTCTCAAGACATAGATTCTAAAACCTTATTGACTGATGTGGACTCTTCTACCCATCAAAAGGCTCAGTAATGGCAGGCTCTTTTTAAGTGCAGAAAGTGCTTCTCTGTAGATAGTATGCCAGGCTACCTGGGGTTAAGATAAAAGACTTCAAAAAGACAGCAGCTTCCTGAAGGCTGCCTGTGGCCACTTGCGTTGCTGCTTTGGCCATGTTGACCCCAGACTGGCAGGGCCGGCCTTGGCATGTCTCTCTCTGTCAGCTCAGATCTTGTGAGCCCCAGCTCTCTCATTCTCACTACTGAAACACACTAGCAAAACTTGAGTTTGGACTGCCTGCTGCTTCCCCTCCCTATGACCTCTGCTACCTGCACCATTTTGGGAAACATAGACCTTGAAGTTCAATCAGTCTTGGTTTCAAATATCCACTCTTCCCTAATTGGTTGTGGAATCCTAAACAAATCTCTTGCCTTCTCTGAAGAGTCAGTTTCATCACCATGCAATAGGGATAATTTTGCCTACTTTATAGGACTGTTGTAGATACCTATCAACTCAGAACATGCCTGAGTGCCTTTTCACATACTAGCCGTGGTGCTGGGCACTGGAGTCTCACTGCACAAAACAAGCACTATCCCCACCCTCAGGAAGTCGCCAGTGCAAGAGTGGATATGCCAAAGTGCCAAGTGCAGGGAACACATTTAAGAAATGTTTCATTTGCTCTGACCAGTGTGGGACAAGTTGGTTGGGCATTGTCCTGCAACGTGAAGGGTCACCAGTTTGATTCCTGATCAGGGCACTTGCCTGGGTTGCAAGTTCAGTCACCAATAGGGGCACATAGGAGAGAGAACCGATTGATGTTTCTTTCTCACCGAGGTATTTCCCTCTTTCTCCCCCACTTCCCCTCTTTCTAAAAATAAATAAATAAATAAATATTTTTAAAAAGAAATGTCTCATTTATTTCTTTTCTTCATGTACCAGGCTCAGCCGAAACTACCCGTTGCCCATCTAATGCACAGCAGCGTGCTGGGAGGCATTGCGTAGTTAGAAGACAGCTCTGCAGGAGCAAGAGCAGCGATGCAGTGAGAACTTGGTAGTAGAGTGGGGTCAGGGTCAGAGACCCTAACCGAGGACAGAATGTGGGCTTCCACGTTGCAACTCCGACTGTTACTAGCCACGGGGCCAGAGACAATTTACTGGCCTCTTCATCTGTGCCTCAGTTTCCTCACCCATATAGTGGAGACAGTAATGTTATATACTTCTGAGGATTGCTGGAAAGATTAAATACACTGGTATGCGTCAAGTGCTTAGACCAGTGCCTGGAACTTGGAAAGTGCTTGCTAAATGTTAGGTATTATTTCCATTTTCAGAAACAAGCCTCTTTCACTAGACCTCACCTGTCTCAAATGGAAATCAGATGGGGACAGTGGTTTGCTGGAATTCTGAACTAGACTGTCCCACCTTTCAAATGCTGCTCCATTTGTAGTCTCTTTCCTTTTCGAATCCTGGGTCCCACAGGTGGATCTCCTATTGCAAAGAGAAGTGTCCCTAATAGTAGAATATAACTTTACTGGTACCATTTGTTGACCATTCACGATACTGTGGAGTCTCAATAGCTTTACTAACAATAATTTGAGGTTTGTTCAAAGCATTATATTTCAGAGAGTTTGGGGACGCTTTTAATTTAATTATATGCAATTTTACACCACAGATGACTGTTTGGAAAACAAGAATGCTGTTTTTTTATGAATGCAAAACACATGTTTAGGACTGATAAAATATATTATTGTGTTTTGTTTTGTAACAAACAGAAGTGTATTACAAAGTACGTGACAGTAAGTCAATGCTGGGTTGCTTGATTTGAGGCATTGTCACCAGAACAGGCTTTATTCTGATTGAGGGAAGGGTATGCATAGGATCAGCCTTGTACACATGTCAGGGGCCCAAAGGCCAGTTCCCACAGGGGCCCAGAGTTAGCCTCTCTCCTAGAGAAACCCATGTTAGACCTCCAAGCAGGTGCATCCATGTTCTTTCTGCTATTGCTACTTATAGTAATACTTACTCATTACCATCTGAGTTCACTTATCCAGTGAATATTGAGGACCTACTATGTGCCAGGCATTGTTCTGGTGATACAGATGTGGACATAACAGACAAAAGTCTCTATCTTCAAGAAGTTTATGTTCCAGAGGAGAGGAAAGAGAAAACAAGTTAAATGCAGGCCTGTGTTTGTGAGTGAAGGGAGGGCACCACTGAGGAGGGGTGATTGTACTTGTACAGAATGTGATCCAGGAAGGCCTTCTCCAGAAAGCAGCATAAGAGCGAAGACTTGAAAGGGGTGATAGAAGGAGGCTGTTCTAGGCACAGTAACAGTCTATACAGAAGTCCTGATGTGGAAAGGCACCTGATGCATCTGAGGAAGGACGAGGTGGCCATTACGAACTGAGGAGGACTATGAGGTTAAAAAATTATAGAAGACAGAGATTGGATTTAGATTTCTACATTGTCAACATCGCCACCACCTTCACCACCACTGTGCCCCTTACTGAGAGTCAGCAGGGAACGGAACAATTCCTGAACCCCTGAACTCAATCTCTGCAAAGGAGGCAATTAAAGGACAGCGGGATCCTTGCTACCAATGGAGTGAGCACAGATTTTATGGGAGTTCAGAGGTGGGCAGAAAACATGGCCTAAAGGAGAGGATACAGAAGACTTCCTGGAAGGTATCTAAGCCTCAATGTACTCATGAGGCCAAAGGAAATCAGCTAGGTGAAATGGTCAGGATGAGGCTAAGTTCTGCTGCTAAGAGAACCCTGAAATCCCATTCTGTAGCCTTTCTGGCCTTTTCTTTCACCTCTCTCTACCCACTTATACCAGTTTGACTGTGGGTATTGTTCCTTTTTCCGATCATGAATCTGGACTTGGAGAAGGTTTCCTTTCATAAATTATGATGCTTCCTTGCATTCAACAGCATCCTGGTCCACTTGTCTGGTTCAGCATATTGACAAGCAGCTCTTTTCAGCTCAGCCATGCTCCCTCTATTTAGGAATGTATTTCTACTAAATCCATGGCTCTGTACATAGAGCCCAGTGAAATCTACTCCAGAGACCTACAAGGAGAAGGAATAATGAATAAAACAGTGATAAAATATTCCCACAAATACATGCATAGTTTTCTTAAATACCTGAGCATACACATACATGACTATATGCACATATAGTTATATAGAAACACATGTATACACTCATACACGAACATACCTACACATGCCTGTGCCCATATATAAATACATGTATACACACATACATGGATATAGACACACCTAAGTTATATACATAAATGCATGCATAGACATATATGTGTGCATATATGTGAATTCATGGATATTCACATATGTGATGCAGGTGCATGTATGTTTATATATAGTATAACTGCATGCACACACACAAACATGTATGGTGTGAGTGATGTATTGCGTTTGTGTGTATTTTAGAAAGCCTACATGAGCCGGGAGCTTTATATCTAATCTTCCTTTTTATGTAAACCACAATCCCACTATGCGTGTACTACCACTATTCCTTTCCCATGGATGAGGAATTTGAGGCTTTAGCAGTTTAGATTTCTTGCCCAAGTTCGTACAGCTGGTAACTTAGGAACCTGGCATTTAAACCAAGGGCTAAAATAAAAGAAAGCCCATTCTACCTCCATGGTTAAATTGTGTTATCAGAAATGGGGCAAAAACAAAAATATGTATTAAATAAACTGTAGATCTTATCCTCAAGCTGCTCATTGAAAATACATATGGAGAAATGTTTAGTACATAATGTGATAATTTCCATGAAAGAGAAATAAAAAGCTACATGGGAACATGGAGGCGAGAATTGCATTTGAGTTGGCTCTTGAAGGATGAGTAGGAGTTTTCCAGAAAGGGATGAGGGGAGTTAGGATTTTGTATTACCTTTAAAGTTATAGGGATCATTATAACAAAATAGCCAGCATTGACCCTTTGGGTATATTTAAAGGTTTTAAACACTTTGGGCTTAATAGCCATAGAAATGGGGGTATTTTACTAATAAAGGTAGTGGTGGCACCTCAGATATGGTTTCAAGCATCTTTTAGCTGCATGCAAATAATCTATGGCCGTCTCTAAAAATGGCTCTCTCCCATCTCCCTCTGCCATCACATTTGCCTATTCATATGTCTGCGCACAAAAAATGAGTCTGCCCTTAGTGGTGTCATAACTTTTAATAAGGAAGGGAGCATGGTTAAAGGCTAAATGAGTTATGCCTCTTATAAAGCATTTTCAGTGGCAGAACCTGCTCCCCTCTGAGTACTATTTGAGGATCGGTAATCACAAACTGCTGCTTTGCTAGGACGTGCTGTTGAAGATTGTGCGGACATTGTTTCAGCAAAACCACTGGGCCTGTGTGATTGCTTCTATTTATTCAATACTAAGAAATACAAGATTGAGTTTTATGAGAGAGAGAGAGAGAGAGAGAGAAAACATTCTACACACAGACTAGATAGGTTTCACTGTTTAGGGTGTTTTTATTGCCTCAAAGTAATCTTCTGATTGCTCCATGAGTAATCCCATAATTGCAAAAACAATCAATTAGTTGATCTCGATTAATCACATAGCATATTTTCGCTGCTAAGCATGAAGATAGAATTCAGGTAACTTCCCAGATAAAAGAGGCATTGAACCTTTAGAGCCACCAGCCAGGGATAGTGATACAGATTCAAGTCTCAAATGCTGGTTCCTTAGTCAGCATTTTGAATTACTATGTAAGGAGTAATATATTAAGGACTCATGGACTCCTATCTCTTTCATTCAGCCTGAAGCTCCCAAACTGCCTGTGTCCCATTGCTCCTCCTTCCCCTCTGTCCCATTTGTCCCTACCTGGGGAAGAGAGTTTCCTAACTCTTTGATGGCCTCTTCCATGTCCTTATCTCTTGCCACATTGCACTGGAGGAATGGCAGCCCCGGGGATGGGGGAAGGGGGCCTGTGCTTCTGTGGTGGCAGAGTTATCTGGAGATGTCACTGAGGGGGCTCTGAAGGGGGCAAGAGGTGTTTCCTCCCCTCCCCTCTTCTCTCTTCCCTCCTTTTCCTTCTTCCTTTCTTCCTCAGTATTTATTGAGTGCCCTTGATCAACTAAACACATTTTAGGCACTTAGAATACATTACTGAACAAAAAGCAAAGATCCCTCTGCCTGTGGCATTGATATTCTAGCAGGAGAGACAAATAATACAAGTGATAAGTAAATAATCACAGAGTATTTTAGAAGGCGACAAATGCCATGGGAATGATAGAAGTAGGCAGAAAGGGGGCTGGAATGCTGGGGTAGTAGGCAGAGCAACTGGCTGGTGTTGGAAATGGAATGAGAAATGTTTCAGAGACACAGCAGTAGGAGTTGGAGGAGGGCGCACTGCAGTGGGACAGGCTGGAGGTCAGCCTAGCTCTGCCTGTGCCTGTCACTCATGTGAATACATCGTCAACTTCTCTCAGCTCCTTCATCCTTAACGTGGGAATAATGGTCCCTGTCATGTAGGGGTGTGGAGAGAAGTAAATACGATACTATTGGGAATAGCACCAGTGTGTTTCTACCATTCCTCATTAAAATAAGAAGAACAGCCACAACCACACAAAGGAATTGAAATAGTCAACAGTGTGTGTGAAGCACCAAGTGCAGGACCTGGCACATGTTGGGTATTCAGAACATGTACAAATCTGTAATCATTAAAAAGCCCCAGAAAAGACTGAACATTGCACTCTTACAATGCATAAGGCATTGTTTTAAATAGATCGTTTAATCCTTACATCCATGTAAGGTAGGAGCTATTTTAGGCCCATTTTATAGATAATGAAAGTTAGGCACAAAGAAATTAACTTTTTCAAGGACTTAAAACTAGCTAATGGTGGAGGCAGGATCTAAATCCAGGCATTCTGCTTCTGAAACTGCACTACAGTTATCCCCAGGGCTCCAGGAACTGGAAAAAAAAACCCATTCATTCATTCATTTGACAGATATTTACTCATCATCTACTATGTGACAGGTCTGTGATAGGCACTGAGGATACAGAGGTGAACAGGATAGACAGGGTCCCTTCCCAAAGATATGTGAGTAAATGTGAGACTCACACTTTCTCTACCTGAGAGATTTATGTCTGAAAAGACATTCTTGACTGAGGATGATACATGCATGCTCCACATTTTCTGGATGTGGCCCTGAATGTAAATATTCTACCCCCTTGTTGGACCATGAGCACTAATATCTGGCCGAAGCATATGGTAGGTTATCTTTTTTCATTTAAAGAAGTCCGCCTCTTCTTTTGCAGAGTCCTTCCCAGTAAGTCTGTGGGCCCTGCCTCTACTGATAAGGGGTGAACCTTGTGACTTTTAGACCATGATCTCCTCATTAGATAAAACCATCAATTACAGCATAGATGATCATTATTGGCAAACTGGAGACCGGCTGTTGTCAGGGAAGAATGAGCAACCATGGAAGGTTGCAGACGGATGGGTATTTAATCCTTGAACTTTGACAGCAACAATACTAGTTGAAGGTCTGTAATACATTCACAGTTCTCATCTGACATTTTCCTCACATCATTATTTTTCTGGTTTTACTTTCAAATTCCCCATACAGTCATTGATATGAAATTCTGAGGGGAAATTTGGAACATTAACGACTTTTTAAAGCAAATGAGTAAGTGTCCTTTCCAAGAGGAAATTACCTTTATGGTGTTGGAATAAAGCTATTTTTAAAATTTATACTAATGAGGAGGCAACATGAGGTAGATGACTAAATTTCTGAGGCTTTGCGTTGGCCCACAGCCTCTGTGAGTTCAGCCTGCTGTGGGCGCCACATCGCCCTGCAAGGCTGGCTCTGGCGTGGGGAAGGCCTGTTTTCTCTGCATCTCTTTTTTCCCATAACTGACTGTTAAGAGCCTTGTCAAACCTGGCACAGGGGTGGACATTGGCTCAGAACAGTGAGCACATACAGTCATGGTGCTTGCTGCCTAGGAGGGAAGGGAGACACTCAGTACTGCTCCTAGAGGGCTACGCTACAAACATAGGTAGGGGCCCCGAAAGAGGGAGGAGGGCTGTTGTGGCTCAGTGGATTGAGCGCCGATCTGTGAACCAAAGGGTCGTCGGTTTGATTCCCAGTCAGGACACATACTGGGTTGTGGGCCAGGTCCCCAGTAGGGGATATGTGAGAGGCATCCACACACTGATGTTTCTGTCCCTCTCTTTCTCCCTATCTTCTCCCTGTCTAGACAATATTCTGTGAGATCTCTCATCCTGTTGGGAGTTATGGGGGGATTCCCTAAAGAAGAAATACTTGCTGTCAATCCTGAATGAAGGGCAGGGTCTAGGAAGACAAGGAACCAGGTAGGAGGAGATCCTTTCAGGAAGAGTGAGCAACAAGGGCTCCAGTGAGCATGGGTTCCCTTCAGAGCATTGGTGCTCCCTAGTCCTGGAGTTCCCAGCTCCAGGGACGTGAACACTATGCCTGTCACTGACTGGCTCACACCCACAGAGCTTTTCCTTGGCGGTTCTATAGCTAATGTGTATTGAGTGCTTACTTACTACATAACAGGCACTTGCCCTGGTCCAAGGGTTTACATCACTGGATTGGGAAGTTACATTCACAGTGATCAAAAGAAAACCCAGATTAGTCATACAGCAATATTTGTTAACAGGCAAGCAAATAAATGTGAAGGTTCTCAAATGTCTATTAAAAGGGCCCTGGGTTGAAGAAACAGTGGAATGCTTGAACAGATGAGTGCTATGCTGTTCTGAAAAGGAATGAGGAATGTAGCTATGGACTATTTTAGAAAAATCTCCAGATAGGCCATTCTGGGAAAAATGTAAGCTAGAGAAGAGCATGTAGTGTACTACCGCCTATCTATTAGAGGAAGGGGGATACAAATTTATATACAAATTTCATTTTTTCTTTTAAGAAAAGGTGAGCTAAACCATTACAGTTCCAATTATTTATTTCTGTTTAACAAAATTTGTGGCTTTAAGTATTAACACTATCACGGTCTCAGGTTGCCTGGGCAAGGCGGGTCTCTGTCCTGCTTGCCAGGAGTGCTGAGGCTGGGATCAGGGATCATCTAGAGCAGGGTGTCAAACTCATTTGACCGGGGGCCACGTTAGCCTCAGGGTTGCCTTCAAAGGGCTGAATGTAATTTGAGGACTGTATAAATATAACTGCTCCTTAACAGTTAAGTGAGAGCTTGGCGCTGCCGCCAGGTAGAAACAAGGTGAAGGGCTGGATAAAATAAGGTGGAAGGCTGGATTTGGCCCGAGGGCTTTGTGTTTGCCCCCTGTGAGCTAGAAGCTCGCTCCTGTCTGAGTGGGAGGACTCAAGCTAGGGTGGGGCTGGAAGAGCTGGAGTTTCCCAGGCATCTTTCTTCCTGTCTGTGGTCTTTCCAGCTTGCAGGCTTCCAGGTAGCTGGTCTTACGTGTTTGCTCAGGGCCCCAAGTGTGTTTCCTGAAAAAGGCAGGTCAAGCTGTCTTACCTTTTGTAATTGGTCTCGGAAGTCACACAGCATCGCTCCTGCTACACTTCACTTTTTGAGACAACTATAAGACCCACCCAGGTTCAGGTGACATGAGAGGGGAAGACTTCACCCGTTAGGGAGGAAGTGGTAATGTCCAGAAGAGTGTGTATGACTAAAAATAGTGTTGTGGCCATTTCTAGAAAATATAATCTGACACAGTTACCTAAAGTGAGAAGTATGGAAAAAGTACCAGGAAATAGGACAAAAAATAGATTTTTATAAAACCTTGTTTCATAAATTAGAAATGAAACTAGATAAAAGGCAATTCTAAAATTCAAAAGTCAGAGAAACAATTGAACTGAATGTGTGCTCAAGTAATGGCGTAACCTGCAGAGAAGGACTATTCCTGTGACTTCAAAACACAGTCATTTGACTGCATTCATTAGGGACATGTACTGTAATGGTAATTGTAAAAAGCTAAAAAGGAAAATTTTAACTGTTTTCAGTAATACTGTTGTTAGATGTAGCATTAATATTGTTATGGCTATTGTTGCGTATATTGAGAGGTAAAGCAAATGAGTAATTAATTATGTTAGCTTTGAGGAGACTTAGTATTTTAAGGTGTGGAAGGAAGAAGAAACAGACGAGAGATCAGTGAGATTTATCTAAAATGTTGGCCCCCAACCCTGGCTGGTGTGGCTCAGTTGGTTGGAGTCTCCTCCCGCGAACCAAAATGCCACGGGTTTGATCCCCTGTCAGGGTGTGTATAAAAGGCAACCAATTGATGTTTCTCTCTCAAATAAATAAAGCATGTCGTCAGATGAGGATTTAAAAAAAAAATTGGGGCTCAAAATTCCAAGTAGAATTGTCAGTATGAATTAATCATGTATTTTATCTTAAAAAGTTATTATATTCTGTCTCTGTCTATTAAAAAGGCCTAGAAACAGTGACCAACCTTGTAGCGATGAACTTCCTTAGCGAGTGGATATGGTGTATAGTTACCATTTCCCACAAAATGAAACTAAGTCTCTTTGGGGAAATGGTTGATTTTATCTCTGGAGCACGAATTGTACCAGATAAATCTATAAAATCTTGAGATATCAAAAAGGCAAGAAAGTTACCTGATGCTATTAGAATCCTGTCATTTAGAGAAACCAACATCAATAGACTAAAGATGAGACAATCCGAGCATGAAAAGAAGATTAGTAATTTCAGTGGATTGAAACACATCAAATATGTCTAAATCCGTAAGATCGTAATGACAGGGAAAAACAAAATTACTTATTGGTCACCTTTCAAAGATAATAGAGACTGACTCATTATTTTAGAAACTGGTAAGTGAAGTAGAAAAAAAGTAACAAACACTGATTTTTGTCTTTCTTTCAAGAAGCCCAAGGTGAGATAATTACGTAGTTGATGAAGGGAGTTTCTCTTTACAATGAATAAATAATGAAAAAATGAAAGAGCTAGAATATCATGAATTTGCAATCCCTCCTTAATGAATGGATCTAGACAATGGCCATCAGTGATTGCTAACAAAAAAAGGGAGACCAGCAGGGAGTTCACATTCCTGAAGGAAATTCATACCACCTATGAAGTGGTCTTGAGCCTAAAATACTGGATCTGATCTAGCTTCCAGGTTATAACTATCTATTTATAGGAAACACTGTGGCTAGTTGAACATGTTCAGTGACATCACAGGCATAGAACCAGCTAAACTGTTACTGTAAAACAAACTAGATTACTCAATGACAAGATTACTCATGTATATCATTACTCATACATATATATATATGAATGGGAGCTCTATAAATTAAAAAACCCTAATGCAATATATTAATCATAATAATCATAATATTTGGTTCTAATTTGGATCCTGATTAAAAATAAGCTGTAAAAATGATAAGGTACTTAGGAAAATATGAGCACACACTGGGTATTTGGTGACATGTAGATACTTGTTATTTTTGTTCAGGTGTATTGTGCTTGCGTTAGAAAAAAAAAGAATTGCGATTTTTACAGACACTTTGTAAATATTTACAGATGAATGGCACGCTATTGGGAATTTTATTTAAGGCAACCTGTGGAAGTGGATGGGTGGTCAGTTGGATCAAGGGCAGCCATGAGTTTAATGTTGATATTGAGTGATGGATATGGAGAGGCCCATCAGTATGACTCTCTCCACTTTGGTGTTGGAAATTTTCCATATGAAAATATGGCAAAAAAAATGAGAAGAATAAAGTACTTTTTCCCACAAAGGGCTTCTTGTTATGATTTTAGTCCGTGAACATCGGAACATGATCAGACAGCACAGGCTTGTCTCAGCTCAGCTTGCCAGAGCAGTGAAGGGCACCCAGCTCTTCAGCCGTCTGCATGGCCCTGTTTGCCACATCTGATTCACCAGGAAAATGCCAGGCATTTGTATTGTTCCATCTTTAAATAATGCCTCACTTTCGAGGAACAAAGGAACTCATTTTTTTTCTTGATGTTTCAAAAAAAAAAACCAACCCAAAATAATAGAAAGACTTCTCATTAGCTGAAAAGTGTTTTTGATTCAATTTTGAATTTAGTGAATAGTGAGGACTAAAACTCCTTGGCCTATTTCTCTGAGGTCTAAACAATTTTAACAAATATGTTCAAGATGCATTGTCTGCTAAGGAAGAGGCGATTTTGATTCTGAATTACTTTGCTATAAATAGCCAAATGAGAACCTGGAATCAGAGTGCTGCTTTTGCATGAAGTCAGACTATTTTAGAACTGCAGTGCCTTCTATATGACAGGAAGCTTAAATTGTCCACGTCAAAATTCTCATTTTAATAATGAATGGGGACGAGGATAAAAAATGGTCATGTGGTTTTTATTTTCTGCATACAATCTCAAATGTAATCCCAAACTTGAACATTGATAAAATTTTAAACATTTTAGTAATTTTAAATTGTTCAGTGCTGCACGTGATCAGAACTTCAAGCATCTTTAAAATAAGTGCTTCTATTATATGGTTATGTATAAAAAGCCCTCCAGAAAAGTTAAATTACCTCTGTCATCTCAGGAATAGAATCCCAATAACTTCCAGATTGAAGCGTTTATGGAAAAAAAAAAAAAGTGAAGTACTCCAGTAATTTTAAATTGCTTCTTACAAAGAAAAGTACCTGTAAATTACTGAATGTGGCAATTTGTTCCAAAAGCTTTTTTAAATTTGTAAGTAACTTAGTGGATTTGCTGGTGAAACATCTTGGCAGGTAGCTTAGATAATTTCAAGATTGAGCATACACATCTAAACATGATTAAAATATGGCATCAGCAGGCATCGACCACAGGAAAGTGAGGTGGGTTTTCAAGTTTCAACAGCTAGAAAGGTTGAGAAAGACTATAGATGACTCTCAGGGGACCTCGGAAAGGTACTGAGAATGCAAAATAGAGCTAATTACAGAAAAATGCCACATGGCTGGCTTTGGAATGATTCATCAAGCCTCTGGCATGTTCCGCTTACATTCTGCCTGATGATAAAGTAGGGGTTATTTCTGTCCGTGGATACATTCAGTTTGTATCTCACCCAGGCAACACAGTTTCAGCCTTACTCTGCTGGTGCCAATTTCTTTTAAAAAATAATCATGTTAATTTAGTAAAATATCCTTGATGGGCTTCTAGGAGGGGACAGAGAGTTTTGGTTTGTAATTTTCCAGGCATAGTACCTTAATCATCTCGTGAACTCCTTTCCTATAGGATGTCTTCATCTTTACTGTTTCAGATAAGAATTTATTGTTTAGCCACAAGAAAGCTTTGGTTACTGGCTCTGGAGACAGCTACAGGGTGCCAGGGTACAAAGGGGTCCATCAAGGGTCTGAAACCCACTGAATAAGGGAGAGACAGCCAGGGGTTCTGAACAATGAACTTGAGCCGACGTTTGGAAAGGGGTCCCGTGATGACATAGTAATGTTGTAAGTCCTGTGCTACAAGTGAGGGGGGATAGACAAGTATGTCCCACCTTTCCAGAAGTATACTGTCGAATCGAGGGAATCAGTAGCCAGAGCTGGGCTAGCTTCCTTCTGGGCAGTGTCTGAACTCTTTTGTCTTGGGGCTTCACAAAATAGTCTACACTGTGGGAAAACTGAGGCAAGACATGCCATCTCTGTGAAGGATCAGGTCTACACACTTCTTTAAAAAATCCTTCAATGCCCTTTTTATTCTAAGGGAATAGGCCAGATATTGGTTGAGTTATTAGGTTGGCCAAAAAGTCTGTTATGTTTTTTCCATAAAATAAAATACACATTTTTCATTTTTACCAATAACTTTATTTATTTGTATATTTCGAGTATGTTGGCTCTCTCCTGCTGTTGACTTCTAGTGGGTAGAGACCAGGGGTGCTGCTGAACATCTTCCAATGCATAAGACAGCCCCACAGCAAAGAATTGCTTGGTCAAATATCCATAGCACCAAGAAACTTCACAAACCACTTTTGACAAGTCTGGTCAGTCACAGCACCTTCTGCATGCACTGCACAAGCTTTTTTTTTTTTTTTTTTTGGCATAATACACCAAAATGTTGCATATCTTCTTCCATTTTCAATATTAAAATGGCTGCACAAATTCACCAACTTTTTTTTTTCAATGCATGCTGGTGTAACAGCTGTCACAATACAATCTAATAAAATTGTTTTGAATGAAGTTAAAGACAGCTAAGCACTACTAGAGCCATCGTATAGAAAACAAAAACGTAATGAATCTTGGCCAACCCAATATTTGAACAGAACAATAAGGGGTAAGAGCAAAATGATTGTGAGAATTTATGGTGTAGGGATGGTTAAGTGTGGTATGATTATGGCATGGAGCCAGAGCTTCCTGTTTGTTCGTGATCAGATTCATCACCCTGATAGGGATAGAATGTTGTACCTTAGGAAGTGGGAGGTAGGGGAACACTGTCCCATTTCTAGCACTGAACATGTCCCATTTCTAGCACTGACAGTCCTGTGCCCTAGGGGCCACTGGGAAACGGAAAGAATTGGTCATCTTATCTGAGAAGTTAAAGAGGAAGCGTTTTCTGGATGGGTTTTGTTTGATAGTTTAGCTTGGCTGTGTTTGATTGGAAAGGCTTCCACGAGGATAAGACTGAGTACTGTTGCAGAACCCCTTCTGGAGCCACGTCTAGGAAGAGGGCGCAGGGGGTGGAGAGGAAGCTGGACTCTGACAGCTGCTTCCTCTGCGGTAACTCCTTTTGAATCAGTTTTATAGACTAGGCTTTTAGATAAAGTTTCACGGATCGGAAGCTTCCTCAGTGAAAACAGGGTTGGAATTTTTAGAGCAATGGGCTTTAAAACACAGTAGGGACAAGGGGTTTGTGGATGTACATGTTATGTTGTCTGTAAGTAAGAATGGTCCCTGGAGAAAGGTTAGAAGGGGTTGGTAGAATCCAGTCGAGTCAACCATGGACTTGGCACTATGCATAGATGCGCATGTGGGCTGGAGAAAGACAGAAAGAACCATCAGCGAGGAACCAGTCTTTGCTTTCGACTTTTCTGTTTGCCCCCTTGCCCCCCCACCAAAGTTCTTTTCCTTGAAGATCTACAGCAAGGGAACCACAATCTTTAACACCACCTGACTAGGGTGATGAATAAGGAAATATGCACTTCGGGAGCCCTGACTGCCTCCCTGTTAAATTATTTATAAACTCTTGGGCTCTACACACCTCCCAGGAAGGAGGGGCCGGAGCTGCTTTCGCCTTCATCCCACTTTCGTTTTCATGCTACCCAAGAGGAAATTATTTGATTTGGGGCTGCGGGGGGTGAGGCAGGAAAATGCCTTAGGAGGCCAGAGAAATTCAGCAAGAAAATTACTAAAAGAAGGAAAAACTCCAGCCAGCTGTGTATTTCCAACAACAGGAGTTAATCAAATTCTGCTCCTTCTTACACAGCCCTATTCCATTTGTTTTACATTGTTTGGTATGTAAAAGGATTTGACTTTGTGTTATAGAACTAATTGCTTACTAGATATTACATGGATATCAAAATACTTTATAAATATTAATTAATCTCCACCTAATTCCCTGGCGAGCACAAATAACCAATGGCATATTTATTGAATGTGTAAGCAATAATCTGATTCTTCAAGACTTGTTTTCTCTGCAAAAACTTTCTTATCATATCAAGCTGTCAAAATGCTTCATCTCTTTTGAGAGCCATCTCATATGCCATTTCCATAATAATTGTTAGAAAAATAGTAATAAAGATGATGCTAAGAGTAACTGGCACTATCATTTACTGAGTAGTCATCCCTTGCCAGGCCCTGGAGTAAGCATTTCATACATATTATCCCGTTTAATCCCCACGACAATCCTATGAGGAAAATTTATCACCCTTTTTTTCAGAAGAGGGAACACAATTTCTGAGAGCCGACGGTGGCAGGGCTGGAATCCATCCCCTACTCTGTGCTTGAAGCTCCTGTGAGCCACCATGCTGCACCTTTCCTGACTCTCACGTTAGGAGAATACACTTGGCCTTGTGCTTGTGACTTCTTCCTTCATTTATTCAGAAAAAGGTATCTGTTTGAATGCCAGCTCTGTGGGAGACACTGTGCCAGGATCTGTTGTGACAGGCATCAATCTGAACCTCGAGTAGTGCTTATGGAAGTCAGCATCTTTTCTCTCCTGCATCCGTTGCAATTACCGAGAGCAGCAGTGGTGTTTGCATCAGGCATGATACTTGGTGCAATGAACCTTCTTGAACAAATGGGGAGTAACACAGTGGAAGCAAAGAAGGGGATCTACAGTTGTGTTTGCTTTTCAGTGGGCGAAGGGTGGGAGCACTGAGGAGATTAGAGAATGCACTTTCTTTTTTCCTAACGCTCACCATATGTAGTCACGTTTTCTATGTGTTCTTACCTGCCAGCGCTGTCCTAGCTCGACACCCCATGAGGGTAGAGGATATACATACCTGTTTCTTTCAGCAGTATGTACCTACTGCTTAGCATTGTATCTGGTCCATAAACACTAGTTAAATTAATCTATGAATGTGCGTGGAGATAAACCAGTTGAAATGATAGTATGTGTGTATTGTAATGGCCTTGGAGATAATCCCAATCCCAGGCATAGTCTGGCTCTTTTCTGGAATGCACAGAATTTTTATGTGGCAAGACGGGAAGGGTGATTGAAGAAAAACTGTCCCATTGATATATTGTATATAAAAATGTAGCTGGTGTTAAAATGGGCCTGGCACACAGAAGGTGCTTAACAAATCTTCCTTGGAGTTGAAACTGCACCATGTCTTGTGACCCAATTCCCTCTTTGTTCTCCCTTACTGTCCAGGGCCTTGCTTCTCAAAGAGTGGCTCATGACCCAGCCCCACCAAATTACCTAGGAGCTTGTCAGAGGTGCAGAGTTTCAGTCTCACCCCAGACCCACTGAATCCGAACCCGCATTTACAACAAGATCCCAGGTGATTTGCATGCACCGTGGTTTTGAGAAGCCTCAATCTAAGGGTTTCTTTGCAGTCAGTAGGTGACTGTGATTCGCAAATTGTCAGTATTTCAGAAATCTCAACTGAGATCACACTTTTATCCTGGGCCAGGTCAACGTCACGTTTCTCTGCTTTGAGCCAGAATTCTATCAACTCAATTAGGCTTTCTAAGATGCTTATATTTGACAATTATGTATATCTTTGGTTTTCTTTTAAGTGGCAGGGGTGGGAAGGCCCTGGCAAATGAAGTGATTATTACTTAATAACTGTAGTTTGCTTGGAAGACCGAGCTTTTTCAAAGAATGAGAAGCATCAAAAGGAAACAAACGAAAAAACAACACAAAGCTTCCCGGATGATGAAAGGGCTGAGGACCCCAGCTGTGCATCGTGCTACTGTGAGCAAACCTGCCGCAAAGTAAACGCAAGACAAAATAACAATCACATCCAGGTCATGTCACTTACAAAACAGGAGGGAAAACAGAAGACAAGTTCTCAAATACAAATATTTCTGTTGATCCATATGCTTTCATGAAGCTGGCATTGTGAAGACAGCCTTCCTAATGATTAATTGAATTTCTCACCTTTTGTTCAAATACCTTGACTCCTTGGTTTTTAAATAACATCTAAGGGCAAAAAAGACCCAGGACTCTGCTGAATGACTTTTCAGGATGCAATGACATAAAGAAACAGCCATGCTCTTCGGTCCCCCTGTTAGTGGTGAAATTACATCAGAGATGACCTTTTGAAGAAATAAAACCCATTATCACGCGAAACGTGGTAGCTATAAAAGATCAACACTTGGAAGCCAAAGCAAAATTCCACATATGATAAATTAATTAGAATAGAAGTTACACAAAACCTAGACCTTCTGTGTGATCGTTATCTTATAATTACTTCTTCTTTAAAAACAGAATGGAATCTTTTATGTATGAAGATGTTGCTGTTGACCCTAAATGCATTAAAAATCAAGAAGACATTTTCACATATTGAAAATAAGATTTGATTGAGTGCTTGCAAGTAGCCTGGTGAAATCTCATTAAACCACTGTTTATTTTAATTCCTTATAAATGGCAGAATATTAGCCATTAATTATAAACATGAAACCCATTAGAAAATAAATTTTGCCATGGCTAGAGCTTGCTTTTCAACCTAAGGGACTGCACTGTCTTTGATGGTTTTAAATATTTTAGAGCAAATAGGGACTCATGACTTTGGTGTAACTTTTTACTTCCTCTCTCTCCTCTTTTTCATCTCCCTCCTTCTTTTTGTTGCTCTAGCAACATGGTTACAAAAATTCTGATGAAAATCAGAAAATGCAGTTCATTAAACATACCTATAGGCTGCGCGAAGCCTGCTGTCATTTCCCATGGTTCTAATTAGATTTATAAATCATGTGCATGACTCACAGTGAAACATACTAATCGAATACTCTTTCAACTACTACCACCACACACACACACACACACAAAATAGCAGTTTGAAATCATTTTGATAACATTTCCGTATTACAATAGACTCATACATGATCAATCAGCGCTGTTATTCTGGAACACAAATGGATAGAAAGAAAATGAATTTCTTGACCATCCAATGGGTGTCAACCACTGAAATAGTATCAAAATTTGACTGCACCACCCTGACCGGGTGGCTCAGTTGGTTGGAGTGTCCTTCCACACACCAAAAATGCTGCAGGTTCCATCTCCTGTCGGGGAGGATCAATGTTCTCAAGTTGATGCTTCTCTCTCTACCCCACTCCAGCCCCTTTCTCTCTCTATAAAATCAATATGCATGCCCTCAGGGGAAGATTTAAAAAAATTGACAGCACCAAGGAAAATAGGCAGATTTTGTTTCAGGTGACAACTTCCATTATTTGAGCAGGTGCTCGGAGGCTGTATTGGGAGGAATTCTGATATTAGATCCAGTAAAAATCATAGAAATGTAAAAATGGATTAGCAATGTCGTTACATGAACCAGCTAGAAAGATATGATACATTTACTGCAAAATTTCTACCCTGGCATTATACTATCTTAGCCTGAAATGAGTCAGTATATCGTAGCAGCGCCCCCAGATGGCAGACAGAGGGAGAGCTGGTGTGTGAGGCCAGCTAACAGAGCCTTCTTTGATATGTATGGCAACCAGACATCTCAGACTTTCCAGCAATTTCTGATTTCAAATGTTAATATAAGTACTGTATTTTGCCGTGTATAATGCGCGCTTCTTTTGCCCATTTTTTTTAAAGATTTTATTTATTTATTTTTAGAGAGAGAGGAAGGGAGGGAGACAGAGAGGGAGAGAAACAGCAATGTATGGTTGCCTCTCACATGGCCCTCACTGGGGACCTGACTTGCAGCCCAGGCATGTGCCCTGACTGGGAATCGAACCGGGACCCTTTGGTTCCCAGCCTGCCCTCAATCCACTGAGCTACACCAGCCAGGGCTTGCCCAAATTTTTGAGGGAAAAATAAGGATGCACACTATACATGGGTAGTACTAATTCCATATCTATATGTTTTTAATTCTTTATGCTTATGAGTTGAAAGTGTAACTTAATAAAGCAAGAACAATATCCGTATGCAAAATAATATCCTGGAATATGATAAGCAGTTTTGTTTCTAAACATAAGTAAATAAAAATTGAATTAAAAATATTAAAACGAAAGACTTTTTTCCTGAAAGTTTGGGCCAAAAATGTGTGTGCGCATTATACACAGCAAAATATGTGTAGCATTTCCTTACTATGTGCCAAGCACATTAATGAGCCTGTTTTTCACTGACCCTATAAAATAGTTAAACCTGCCGTTATCATGGGTGCACCAAACTTCAGCCCTGGACTTGAAAGTGTCTCAGTAGAAGCTGCATAGATAGCAAATTGTGACATGAAGATTCATGTCTAGGTCTGCTTGACTTTGAAGTCCAACCTCAATCTGACACCCTAATGGACTCAATCCAAGAACCTCATGGCCTCCTGCTATAGCCTTTGATCCCCATGGACTCTCTGAGTTGTCAAACTTTTAGTTTGGACAACACACTCTCAATGCTTTCTTCTGGTCTTCAACTAACCACCCAAGGGACTTGTATTCCTTTTGCAATCAGTAGAGATGGAAATTTGCTCCTTCCCTATTCTTCTCTATGTCCTAGGAAGAGACTAACACCAATCCAGCCACTTGATAGAATCTATCTTCAGTACGCTCCAGTCTCCTAGAATTCTCAGGGGACACCTGACCCAGAACCAAGACTGAAAGGAAGCCCCTCAGGGGCTACGTAGGAAATAAAGGAGTATGGCCATGGTGAGGGTCTCTTCATTTGATACCACTGTAATGTAGAAAGATCTTACAAGGAAGCCTAGAGCAGATGAATAACAATGCTACTGGTGTTTTTGTGTTTAACAGTACACCTTTACCCAGAAATGTATTACTTGCTTCGTGGGTGGGGAATTGTCTCTGAATCCAATCAGGATTAGTTACTGGCCCATGACTATCTCATTTTTAATAAATAATAATTTTCTCAATTCAGCACCAGCAAGTTTGCTCAGAAGATAGGATATGACTGCTTTTATTTCCTATATTAATAATGCTCTGCATCAGAAGATTAACTCTTGACACACTGAAAACAATTCTTGCTACTGGAACCTTGAGGTCTTATTTTTTCCCCCACCTGGCAGGCTGCTTGTACCTTTCAAATGAATTTAAAGGTCAGAGCCACATGCATGAAGGATGACTGAACTGCACTCAATCTTTGGTCATTTGTGCTGAAGGAAAGGCAAGAGAGAGATTCAAAACCACCAGAAGGCCCCGATCCCTTACACATCGCTTTTGTTTATCCATCCACAAGGTACCTACTCAGTGCCAGGCATAGTATCAGGGCTATCTGACATGGTCATGCAGCCATTAGAAAGACTCCCCCCCAAAAAACAGAAAAGGAGAAAATACAAAGGCTCCTTGCATTACTGAAACCCAGTAATTAAAAGTATGAACTCTGTAGTCCCACATGCCTTCCTTCAAGTCCTACCTTGCCCCTTTGCAGCTGACCAACTTCGGGTCGGAGCCTCAGATTGCTCACTATTGTCACTCACCTAAAACATGTCCACTCAATCGGGTCACAGAAGGGGACTGCAGGGTCCTTGGGGCTATATGTTGGATGTTTTGAGACGTGTTATCCTCTAGAACAGAGGTCTGCTAACTGTGGTCTGCAGGTCAAATCCAGCTCGGCACCTGCCTGCTTAGGTAGCCATACTCTCAGAATGGTTTCTACATTTTTAAACAGTCGCATTTTAAATGTTTCAGTAAGTACTGACATGATGTCTTCAATTTTGCCTCTTGGTCCACAAAGCTGAAACTATTTACTACTTGGCCTTTTAAGAAAAAGTTAGCAGACTCCTGTTCTGGAGAAGTGCTATGCAATAGAAGTCTAATTTGAGCCACATATACAATTTTAAGGTTTCTGGTAGCCATATTAACAAAAACAAAGAAGCAGGTGACACTAATTGTAACTTATTTTCTTTAACGTGATGTATGCAAAGTAGCATCATTTCAACATGTAAGCGGTATAACCACTACAAAGAAAACACTGTACATTCTTTTTCATACCGAGTCTTTTGGTATGAAAGTGTGCATTTTGCTATGACAGCACATCTCCCAGGAACAGGGGCCTCCCTGTTGGACAGCAGCAGCTCTATAGAGTTTGAACTAGCTTATGCTTCTTCCAGTGTTCACAGAGAAAGTGCTGCATATGTTTTGGTCTCTCTTTTCAAGGTCACATAGTACCTGGATTTGAAATCCATGTCTGCCCCACCTTTTGATGCAGGGGCTGCATTCTAAGCTGCAAATAGGGACCCCACTCAGCAGATTTCCTGGGGAAAGTGAATCCAGTTGCTCTATCCCTTGATGAGATGAAGTGATCCTCTTTCTGACTTTATTCTTGCTCTGTCATTTCCTAATCCACTGCTGTTTGGTTGACTCATGAGGAGCAGTGTATGCTCTAGGATCCTAGATTGTAAGGAGTCGCTTTGCTATGGCAGAGCTGACCAGTGGCCTCCTCAGTCTGGTCTCCAGATAGAACTTTTCCCAGGCTCTGAGGGTCCCAGCTCACACAAAGGAGGATGGAACTGCCTTGCTGTGATGATCAATCTACATGCGTGCTTGCCTCCAGCAAACCAAGGTCATTTAATTTTTGGCCAGAGTTTCATCAGCTTGATCGGTATGACAATAAAATGAATATATGTCTTGGTCATACCAGGAAGTGTGCCCTGAAGCACCCTGGGAAGTCAGGCTCCAAGCCCTAGAGCTTCCCTGTACAGCAGAACCTCATTCGCTCAGGCTCTGCTCACCAGGATTTGCCACCATTCCCTCACAGCATGCATCAGGCGTTGTTAGTAGAATGTTTAAATGTCTTTCTTTTTTTTTTTTCATTGCCACTTCAATGGTGAATTGTCTCCATTGTGGTTCTCAAACTTAAGGGCACTGGAATAACCTGAAGGGCTTGTGAAAACAGATTGCAGGGCCCCACATCCAGAGCTTCTGCCTTAGTGGATCTGAGGTGGGACCTGAGACTCTGCCTTCCTGACAAGCTCCCAAGTCATGTGGAAGCTGCTGGTCTGGAGACCACACTTGGAAGATCACTGGTCTAACTTAGCATGGCTTTACTTCATTTCTTATTTCGCTCTTCCCACCTCTGATTAACAACCTCTGTCTACAGCCCTTCCCACATAAGTTATCTAGTTCATGGTTTCCCCAGCTTAAGTCTTTTATAGATAACCACATTCTCTTCAGTTACTAACTTTTATTTAAATCAGCTTACTATTTGGTACGCATGTATTTAGAAAGAAAATTTCCTATCATTACCCTAAATAGAAAATCAATATTGCTTACTATAAATAGGAAGTAAGCATTAAAATAAGGACATAATTATTAAAATTTAAAAAAATGTTCATCTGAATATACTGCCTAAAATAATTTCACATACCACAGTGGTCTATGCAACCCACTGTGAGAAAAACTAACAAAGGAGGTCAGGCCTAAAGAGATCTTTTCTTCAAAAGAACACAAATGAGTTCCAGAATAATGCAAATGATAGCATCTCGGCATTTTCTGCTGCTGCCTTTGAAGAGCAGACACCGCGCTCCCTTCTGAGGCCCCAAGTGCCACGGTCTGCGTTCCATGGTGCCTGCACTGTGGCTTTGCAGGGGCCTCCCCAGCTCATACTCTTTGTGACGAGATGAACTGAAGTCAACTCAACCAATAACAGTCATTCTAATTTGCATTCTCATAACCCACCCTTCCATTCTCTAAGTGTGACTTTCATTTTTAGGACTGAGTTATTCAGTCAGTGGATATGCAGTCCCTTTAAAGGGATATTTATCACCCTTGAAAAATCTTATTGCCAAATCTTAATAGTCTTTCTTACAACAAATTCTCAAATTCACTATCTAGATTAAGAGGTGGAGCTTGAATGAGCTTTGCTGGAGCATCTCATGATAAAATAGATTAAAGTCTTAAAATGGGTGAGCCTTTGTGGGTAGAAGTCAAACAAATATGCAAAAATATCTCTGAGTTTCCTGTAGGCTGTGTGCATGCTGTGGGTGAGCCCTGAGGGCCTGTCACAGGACTGGGAGTGAGACTCTGGATACTCTGCCAGGTAGGCTCAGCTGGATGACCTTGAGTGAAGTACAGAAACTCTGAATCTTAATTACTTCATCTTTAAAATGTTTGTGGTAGTGATGTCTGGGAAGGTCTGCCAGCCACAGAGACTTGTGGTGAGGAGTGTATGGTAAAGTCCATGCAAAGTGCTTCCCCTGAGTCCTGGCACAGAGAAAATAAATGAAATACAGATCTGTTGTTTGTGTCGAGGGTTCCCAGGATTCAGGATATAGGTATACTCATGGCTAAGATTTATTATCGGGAAAGGATACAGAGAAAGATCAGCAAAGGCAAAGGTTCATGGAGTGAAATCCGGGAAACCGGGCACAAGAGTCCTTTCCCAGTGGAGTCACACAGGATGTGCTCAATTCCTCTGGCAGTGAGCTGTGATGCAGGTGAAATGTTGCCAGTCAGGCGAGCTCACTAGAGAGCGAGTGTCTGAGGTTATTTTGGGGGCTGGTCATATAGGCACCTTCTACCTGGTGCGTAGCAAAATTCCAAGCTTGCAGAAGGAAGTAACTGCTCAGCATAGACCACACTGCAAACAGTTTAGGCATAGTGAGATACCCTTATCTCACTGTGGCAGGGGAGTGGGAAACCCTCCTGAAATCCAAATGCACAGAGGCCAGCTGGGGGCCAACCTTGCAAGCAAGTCTTTCCAAGACTGCAGTCCCAGATCTGCAATTTTAACTCTTTTTTGTGCAGCATGATTGGCCGTACGCTTCGTCTCACTCTCCGGCCTCATCCACGGTGCTGCCCTCCAGCTGCCTGGGCCTTTCTGTGATCAGTGCGTATATCCCTGTACCAAAGCCTTGCCTTTGTTCTTGCTGCAGCCTCTGCCTCGAGTGCTCTTCCCTGACCTTGGCAGGACCGAGTCCTCATCATTCTCCTCATTAAAGGTGCTTGCCCAAACAATACCTAATGTTCTTCCCCCAACCCCATCCTTTAGTTTTAATTTCTCCATGTAATTTGTCACTGAAATTAGCCTGTGCTTATTTTCTACTTGTTCACTGGTATCTCCTCCATTGGAATTAAGCTTCATGAGGGCAGAAAAACGCATTTATTCTGCTTGCTGTATTATCTCCAGGGTCTAGTCCATGACTGGAGGTAGTAAGTATTCAACTAATAGTTATCACCTGGATTTGGAGAATTACAAAATATTTCATTATTCTCTATCCCTAGTAATTTTTTAAAAACCATATACCCTTCCTGTTTATTCATTTAGAGTATTTTCTTTGAATGTTTAAAAAGTTCTTAAAACTGTTGAACTTACAGAAAATTGACCCAAATAATATCACGAAGAGTCTGGATGCCTCTGGGCTTTTCAGACCCTAGTCTTCCATGGTGGCACCTCCTCTGCAGGAGCGTAAGGCATGGCAGGCGGTTTAAGAAGCTCAAGGTATTGTTCGCATTCAGAGTGACTGTAAGGTGCCTCCACTTTCGACATTCAGGCCTAGACTCTCCTAGTGGTTCTCCAGTTTTGGGCTGATGTCACAGGTGAGGAGCATGCAGAGCAGATTCCTTGGTCCCTCCAGGTCCACTCTGTGTGCTTTTCCACCTTGTCCTCCTCCCTATATGGTGTTCCCCAGCACACTGACTTCCAGTGGGCTTAGTCCATGGGTCTGTAAGCTTTTTTTAAAAGGACCAAGCAATACATATTTTAGGCTTTGCAGGCTGTAGGCTTTCCGTCACAACCAGTCAACTCTGCCACCACAGCATAAAAGCAGACATAGACAATAGGTAAATCAATGGTCATGGCTGTGCTCCAATAAAACTTTATTTACAAAAACAGGCAATGGTTTGTGACTTGCCAATCAGCGCTTTAGGGAGTGCGAGACAAGGATGAGAGATCAGAAAAAAGGGAGACGAGTCAATTTCTGCAGGCTGCTGTGTCCTTCCACTAGGGGCCCCTGCTCCTCTCAGGGAGCCTCCCCCATGCAGCTCTTTCTGTCTTGTCTGGAAACTGTATCCTTTCCTGGACTTTCAGTACTTTGGTGAGATGAAAGTACTGCACTGTTGCTGGGTTGTTATCCTGTGCCCTGTGCCACTTCTCACCAACCCTGCCCACATTGTGATGGTTCCTGCACCCCCTCTGTTTTCAAGTGGCTCCATCTGAGTGTGCCATCAATTCCCTGCTGCGGCTAGGGTACCTGGGA
Source organism: Micronycteris hirsuta (assembly GCA_004026765.1). NCBI lineage: Eukaryota > Metazoa > Chordata > Mammalia > Chiroptera > Phyllostomidae > Micronycteris > Micronycteris hirsuta. The sequence goes on from PVJI01014293.1 coordinate 42,796, forward strand.
CTGAGGAGTTTCCCACAATATTCAGCCTTAGAAGGTAAAAATCCCAGATGGTCCCAGGAAAACGAGGTCAATTTGTCGTCCTCACTGAGACTCAGGTCTTCCTCCTCCCCAGCCCCTTCCGCACTGCCTTGGTTCTGGCCGTCAGCATCTCCCACTTGGGTGCTGGCCTTGCTGGCCGTCTAACAGATGGAGTGGCCTGATGGGTCTGCAGCCATCACAACACGCACCTCTCTGCTCTAGCTTGTTCCCCCTCAGAGCAAGTCTGGAGCCGACATCTGACTGTCTAGGGAGACCATAGTGTGGCCTCCAGCCAAGTGTAGAGGCCCTTCACGTGATCATACTTTGTCCTTTATAATTTTTGATGATTCTCTTCCCTCCAAATTTTACTATGGGTGAGATATACTACTTTTCCCGAGGAAGAATCGGACTTACTTTGAAAGAGCAGTAGGATTAGCAAAATCTTTGGCGATTACATTAATCTGGCTTGAGTTGCAAATATCCCAAGGACTGACTCATGAAATTTCAGGTAATGGAAATTGTGGACTCAAGTAGACATTAAAAAAAAAATTAATATCCTTTTCAAACTATTTTGGCTCAGATGTTTTCTTTCTTCTCAGCCCCAAACCTGATGAACATTTTTGCCTGATGGAAAGAATAGACTAGCTTATCCTAAATTTAATGCAGTAATTGTAAGGTGGGGGGAGGTGTGGCTTAATATATTGGTATTTAGACATACTTTTTTAGTTTGTTTTCAGTGAAAAGCAGGAAGAAGAAGCATCCTGCCTGCCATAGAGATTAGGGAGATGGGTGATCCTTTGACTGCTGTGAAGTTGATGGAGAGGGTGTCCACAGTCTTTGGAGACCAGCAATAAGCCACTTTTATGACCCTAAAATGTCTGTGCCTTTGAACAAGCGGCCTTCGAGGAAGGACCTGACACTTTGAAAAAATATGAACTTGAGTAACGGAGCAGGCTGAGTCAGCACCTCAAAACCTAGAAGACAGATTCAGGGAAGCAGCTTCAAGAGACTTTTTTATGGTGGTGGTAGTTTCACTGCAACAGAGATAACGTGTCTGGGACTCATTCAATGGAAACTCTTTCTAAGAATATCAGTAGAGGAAGAATGGAAGCTGGTGCTCAGAGAAGCCAGGAGGGGGAAGTGAAAGAGTGCACAGGTCTGGTGTAAGAAAAATCTATATAAAGATAAGTGTAAGCCAAAATCACTTTTGAGTTTAATTTAGGAATCCAACAGCACAACTGGTATAAGAAAACGTGAATGGGACGTGTTGCGGGGGCATGGACTGTGCTCGTCCCGAGACAAAGCTCCACCCATCAGGGGGCTGTCCTTACCATCTGTGGGGCAGTGCCCTGTTTGACTCCAGTCCAGTGCTATGTCAAATCCAGGCACTGAGTAAAAAAAACGTTGATATTTAACTGTTAGCAATTAATCCACACACTAAATAAAGGCTATCTAAAAGACATATGGCCTACATAGGATAGGGCCTGTTGGCTGTCATAATCTGCACCCTCTCTGTTAGAGCATGTTTGTGGTTGGAACAAAGTTTGTAGCTGATGTTTGACTGTTGATAGAGACTAGTGTGGCTGCTATTTCTGTGTTCTGAACATTACTATGGTACTATAGATAAACTTTCAAGGTCAAGTTGATTATCCTCCAGCTTAGCAAAGCGGCAGCTCCCTAATTATGTCAGAAGGCAGGATTATCTCTGATCATTAGAACTAAGACTCTGGGTGAAACATCAAAAGCAACATTTAAATAACACACAGTCACAAATCAAGGATTCACTGCATTTTCTTTTACTATAAAACC
>PVJI01014294.1:0-44715 GCA_004026765.1 Micronycteris hirsuta
GAATTATCTAGATCAAGGCTTTTGAAAATGTGTGTGATGAAGCTCCTGTTTTTTTTTCCCCTTACTCTGTGGATGACTGAATTTTTTTGTTTTATGCTCTAAACCAGGGGTCCCCAATCCCCGGGTCTGTGGCTTGTTAGGGACCCAGCCATAAGCAAAGCGCCCCTGAGCTCCACCTCCTGTCTCCCGAATCCCCATCCACAGCGGGGAGTGAAGCTCACCAGAACCCCGCCTTCTGTCCACACTCTCCTTCCCCCATTATTGTCTGTATTTCTTTCTTTTTTAAAAATATATTTTATTGATTATGCTATTACAGTTGTTCCATTTCCTCCCCTTTATTCCCTTCCACGCCCCCCTCATTCCCTGCCCTTTAGTTTTTGTCCATGGGTCATACATATAAGTTCTTTGGCTTCTACATTTCCTGTATCTGTATTTCTTTCTTCCACTACTGGTAACAAGCAGGTTGCAAAATCACACTGTGCTCAAAGCATACTTTGAATTAGCAGGCTGGTGGAAGTCCTAAATAATCTGAATCTTGTGAGATGATGGCTTTTAGGGACCGGCATTTCTAACAAGTCCCCAGAAAGTGTTTACAAACCTAAATATTGTCCTTGCTCTCAATCACAAACCTATGGAAACTATTATCACTTGTAGTGCTTTTTATTTTATTTTTAAAAGATTTTAATTTATTTTTAGACAGAAGGGAAGGGAGGGAGACAGAGAGAGAGAGAAACAGTAATGTGTGGTTGCCTCTCACAAGGCCCTCACTGGGGACCTGGCCTGCAACCCAGGCATGTGCCCTGACTGGGAATTGAACCTGCGACCCTTTGGTTTGCAGCCTGTGCTCAATCCACTGAGCCACACGAGCCAGGGCACTTGTAGTGCTTTTTAGAGCAAAAGGATTTGTAACAGAATCTGCCAAGCACATGGCCTTTCCCCCAACAAAACTTTAACTCTCCCACCAGTAGTTACTGCCCAGGCCCTGCATTCATTTTTCATGGGCAGGAGACCACCAAGCTCTCTGTCCATTAGATATATTTGCTCTCCCCCACCCTGTCCCTTGGATTTCAAAGCATTGCATTAGTGATTCACCTATCACTTCTGATTTTTTTCACTTAGTTTCCCCCCGCTAATTCTGGCCATTAGACTTGCTCTTAGTTCAGTCTTATCTCTGTCATATTTTGATACATGCTTCCTGCCTCAGTGATTTTTATCCATTCTGATGACTTTCCCCTCTCACCTGTGTATTAAAAATTCTTTTTCCCCTCAATTTTAATCCAATTTTCTTTCCATTACTCCACTCTGCCTATAACACTACCATTCTTAAAACTTTCTTCTTTCTCTCATTTCTACCTCTGCCAATGCCCACAGCCTTCTGCCCTATGGCCTTGAACTTGGCTACACAAGCTACATTGTTACAATTCTGTTACATGCTGTTAAGGTATACTCCAAAGTTAATGTTGTCTGCAGGAGGTGTGCACAATAGTAATCTTGACTTTCCATCACCCAGGCTTGCAACCATGCAGTCTGACTTGGTTTCCATAGTTACTAATTTATACAGGTGACCCTGGCATGGATCCACTTATTTGTGGCTTTTTAAAATAAATATAAATATATTTTCTTTTCCTTATAATTTCCCTAATAAGTTTTTATTTTCTCTAGCTTGTAAGACTATAGAATATAGTACATAAAATACAAGATGTGAAGTAATTACCTATGTTGTAAGGCTTCCAGTCAATAGCAGGCTCTTAGTAGTTAAGTATTTGGGAACTCAAAAGTTATACACAGATTTTTCAACTGTGCGTGTGGGGGGGAGTGTCAGTGCACTTAACCCGACCAGTTCAAGGGTCAACTGTGGGTCCAACAACAAAACCCAGTTAGGAGCAGCTGCCGTAGAGCCCGGGACAGAGTCCTGCAGCCATCAGCTCTGCTGCAAGACAGAACAGAGCACAGAGCAAAGGTGGATTGGGGCAAACAGGCCCAGGATCAGCAGATGAGCTTACATATATTCAGGAACTTTATTTCTGCACGAAAAAGATTTGACTCCATTAAGGAGAAACTGTGCAAGGAAAATGAGAATTCTGAAATAAAGCTATCTTCATCCTCAAATAATCTCTGAGTAAGCTATGAGGAGGCAAAGCAAAATGAAAGAGTACTTTGCTTTAACTGAGGTTTGGACTCAAATCTGAAAGCAGAACTCTCATAAATGAGGGTGAACCATGAAGGTTTCTTGTATTCTAAGCACGCCAAACTCAAACCAAAGCAGACCACACGAGTCTTTCTTCATTTCATGTTCTTGCATTAATTCTTCTAAATTTATAACTTATGACATGTAGAGACAAAATGGTCCGATGAGCCAGAATCGAAGAGAGATATAAAGAAAAGTAAATAGACTGTATCCCCCAATACAGCAAAGCTGGCTCTAGGTGCCTCTTCGGCGAGCCTCAGGCCAGGCCAACATAACTAGACTTAGTGATCATGTGGGGAAGGAGAGAGAAAGATGACAGGTAAGCGAGCAGTCCCTGGCAGTCTCCTCAGTCCAGCCTTACTGAGTGGAAGAGAGTGGATGAGGTGGGATCACATAAAGAACAATGTTGACTGCTCAGCTCTTTCAAAACCTCTTAAAATATGGCCCAATCTTCCGCAGTGTGGAGTTGAGAAAGGAGGTGCAGACCTTTCCCTATGCCAGAGCAAAGGGGAACAGAGAGGAATCAAGTGCCTGCTCTGAGGAGGCGCAAATAAAGGAGACTCACCAACAATTGTTCTTGCCTCTTTCTACGGTGTTTGGCAGGGGTATGTGCTTCTAAAATGCCATGCATGGGTTAATTGAATGTTGTTATAAAAACAAGAAAATGAACAGTTTACTTCTCAATATTTATTATTATGGAAGCACATTGATATGTGTTGCTATCTAGAACAAACATTATCATGGAATTAGATATTTTTATTTTTTAAGTATATCTTTATCTACATTGCTTTTGTAAAGGTACCCAGGACATAACATTAGTGTGTATCATTACAAAAGTCACCAACTGTAACACTTGCTGCTATTTCATGTGTGTAATCTTGCCTTCCCAACTCTGTACCGACTGAAATACCAGTAGTAGAATATATTTTAACCTTTGGAAAATGTGAGCTTAACAGAATCAAAGGGTACTGTCTGAGTGACACTTATATTGTGTAAGAGTTTGGGAAAAAGTAGCTTAGAAAGTTTCCAAGTTTTTTCTCATCATAACAGCATTCTTTAATTTATTACAGAATGCAGATTCTCAGATCTCCTGGGGATCCTGATTCAGTAAATATTTAGGGCTCACATATTGGAGTTTTTAACAAGTATCCAAAGTGGGTTTTATGATCAAGAAACACACCTGTAGGGTGTCTTTCAACTCTGATATTCTATAATTCTACTATAATCACCTGGACCAAAAGGAAAGTATCTTTCATGACTCTGTCAGAGTTAGCATTGCCCTAAGAACAGACAGGGTTTTCAGCAATCATTTAATTTATCATTGGTGAACATTTTGACAGATTCTCAGATATAGCCAGTGGTGTTTTGGACAGTGACGTGGAAGTGAGAGTGTACCATTAGAGACAAGGTTGTTGTCATTTTCAAGGCACTTCACAGTTTATAAAGTATATTTATTGTGTGTTCTCTTGTGAACCTCATCACAACCTGATAAAGTTGTTAAAGCACTAGCATTGACATTATACTAATGAAAAACTCACTTTTTTACTCAGTTATGATATGTGGGATTAAGATTCAATTTCAGATCTCAAGATTCCTTATGATCTTTCCATGGTACAAGTCTGCTTTTCTAACACTGGTGGTCTTACGTGTTCTGATTGTACATCCAGCTAAAAAAATCATAACCTTATTCTTGCATAAAAAGACCAGTATTGCAGGAGAAACTAGCTCATACCAAAATTGATAACTATTGTATACAAAACCTGAGACCAAAAGTGAAATATTCAAGAACATCATCTCCTCTTAAGGAAGAAATTTAGTAATTCTTAGTCAGCCAAAGAAATTACCTATCTAGTCCAGTCTGTAAACCTTCATACTCATCATAGGCCCGCCACAGACTTGGCCTCCAGTGATCTAAATGGCATCGGTAACTGGAGCGTTTTTGAGAGGGTTGATACATGAGCCTTAGGGAGTAAATAAGAAAACCTTACGTCTCCCTTCAGAGGATGAATGAATTGGACTTAGAAGGATAATTGAACCAGGGGTTAGTTTTAATGTGCCTCTGTTTCCTTCTATGGGTCAAGACTGAGGACTCTCTGATGGCAGGTCCTCATTTTCTTTCTCCTTCCCTCAGGTCGGTGCTTTCGTATATGATCCTTGGACCATTACATGTGCTTGTAAAGTGTAAAGATTCTTGAGGTCCATCTCAGATTGATGAAGTCAGATTTTCTAGGATTCAGTCTTTGATATTTATGTACATTTAAGTCAGAAATTCTGCCAGAAAGAGACTACCTGATAGTGTATGCAAGTACAAACCCTTTTCTGAGAAGCTAGTTCCGCAACTACATGTCAAACTTTTGGCAGCTTTCTGTAACACCAATTAGAATGAATCAACATTAATGAAGAATTGCTTATTTTAGGCATGTAGCATTTTGTCTCACAGGAATTAAAATATCAGCTACTTACTGCTCTTCTTGATAGCAGAAAAAACATAAATTGGAGAGATGAAAGGACAGAACAGCATTTTTTACCATGTCCACTGTTATTTTCTATTTAATCTCCTTAACTTTCATATTTTTGAATAATAAACAACTATGTTCTTTGATAGGATTATTAAATCTGAAATTGTGTTCATATTAACAAGTGGCTAATACTTGATGCAATCAGAAAAGAAAATAATGTCTAAGCCAAAGTCTCCAAACAGTTTAAAGTGGGAATAAAATACTTTCAAGGTATTCAAATAGCAGATATTGCTTAGTCATAACCTATATAAAGCCTTGGGAAAAGGTTAAAAACAGAAAGTTGAAAAACACTTTGAAATGTTACGTTAGAGTACAACTCCACCCAATGGATTTCTGTTGAATTTCACTTGTGTTGAGAAACACTATATATACTAGATGCCATCTGAATTTATATCTGATCACAAATATGTGAAAATTAAATGATTAGTGATATGGTTAGAGAAAGAGCTGGCAGAAAATATATCCATGTATGAAGAGCTTTTGATATGTGTGGAAAACTTAGAGTGACTATATTTTCTACTTTAAAAATATTTTCCATATTTTCATTCATCTGTCTATGTCTCTCTATATAAATTTCATAAACTATCAATAAAATTAATTTTAAAAATCTTAAGAAGCATTTTACAAAGTGCTGACGGGCAGTTTTCTGAGGCTGTCTACATGATAAAAAGGTTATGCTTCTTAGATCTTGTATCATGTATTTAATTGGTTGTGACTTATAACCCAATAATTCAATAAAAACAGAAGTGAGATAATTATATTTTACATTCAGTTTTTCCATTAACTTGGTTTGCTATTATGGGCAAATAATTTAATATCTCTACTTCGGTTTCCTCTTCAGTGAAATGAGGACAACTACATTAGCTTTTTTTTAAATGTTACCATCAAGAATTAATTGAAGCAATGACTGGAAAGAATCACAAGTATATGAAGAAAATATTCATTAATTTTCTGCAAGATAACATCATTACTTTATTTCTTGGAGCAGTTTAGAAGTACTAGCAACCTAATTTTTTTTGAAAACTATATCCACATAAGTAATGCAAAAAAATAAACAAGATTGTGATAAAATCAATAAAAATGAATAAGTGGCAATGGAAATTAGCTTAGCTGAGCATAAGAAATAATTAAATATGCTTCATGAATGTTAAGATAAGGCTTAAGCTGCTAAAAAAATCAAATACAGTGGCTTCAATAAGAGAGAAATTAATTTTTCCTTTGATATAAGAGTCTGTCTGGAGAGGGGCATTCAGATAGGTAGAGACTGGAGCACTCATATTCCATCGGGGAGAATTTAGTCATGCAGCCACACCTAGGTTTTAGAGAGGCTGGGGAGTCTAATTCTTCAGCAGCTTAATGTATTACCAGGGAAAAAGTGTAAAAAAGTTATTCTAATTTGTTTTGTTTTGGGTTAACTAGCATTTTGTGTGTTATATTTATACTTAGCTCGGTTTCTTAAAACAGTTCATGAAATCATTGCATCATCACGAAGAAGTCATATCCTACATTTACTCCCTGGCTGATCTTGTCTCATACCATGGATTTAAACTCCATGGCTATATTGATGATTCCTAAATTTCTTTCTCCAGCTTTGATCTCTGCTGGAAATATGCCAGAATGGTGTAGTGAACAGTTTACTTACTCATCTCCTTGGTTGTAGAATGTCTCAAACTCAACATGTCAAATCATGCAATGTAGCAACATCCACCCCAAATCTAGAAACCACATTTGAATTCTCTCCTGTACCTGAAGCCAGTTCCTGACATTCCTGTTTTGTCTTTCCATCATTTGTAATGGAAGCCCTGAGGTTTAGATGGTCACTAGACTTCCCAGCTACGAACTATATTTCCAGCTTCCTTCACAGTCAGATGTGGTCACATGACTAAGCCCTGTTTAATGGGATTTACAGGCTAGAGCCACATGTACAATTTCCAGGTTATGTTCATAAAAGAAGTGGTGATGAATGGAATTATCATACTTTCATACAAATGTTTATAGCAGCTTTATTTATAAGAGACAAGAATAGACACAATGAAATGTCCATGAAAGGGGAAATGTATAAACAAATTGTGGTATATCTATTCAATCAAATACTTATCAAGACAAAAAAGAACACAATTGCCTTATTACAGAAGAGACTGAATAGTAACAATTTAAAAACCAATCATAGAGAAAAGAAGCAGTTCTCAGAAATAAAAATGTAAAAGGCCATTGTTCAAACTCACAGTAAAGTAAATGCAAGTTTAAAATATGATTTTCACATGTAAATTGTTTAAAAAATAAACAGAGGATTTCAGTTTCTGGTATGACATGTAAGAAGTTTGGAAGTCACCACTCAGTCCTAACAACAAGTAAAAAGGTGAACAAACTGAGAAATCAGCAATGTTCCCTAGATCCATAAGAGAGGTGAAGTCACTGGGCAAACCACTGCTCCCAAATTGTAGGGACCTATAGGTAAATACAGAGAGTCGCAACTTATTGGAACAGAAACTTCCTTGGAAACAGGTGCCAGGGTATGAAAACTTGAACTGCAATTGGAGAATTGCTGGAGGTACAGTGTGGACAATTCAGAGAGTTAAAAACTCTAGAAGGACCTAGTCCTTAGGGTCCTTAGAGTCCTAGTCCTTAGAGACACATGCTTGAGAATTTTGCCTCCTGAAATTCTACCATGTTCTCACTGTAAATAATGGAGAAAAATCCCCTCATGGATCTTGCAGGGGAAGGAGAAAAGAAACTATTTAAAAATACTCCAGAGCATTCTGTCTTTCTTGAGAAGGTATACCTTTAGGAGAAATTATTCAACCAGATTCTAACCCATGGTTTTCTCAGAGTCTAACTGACCTGGAAGGAGAAGGGGAATACTCAGCTTCAACTGGTATTAGCCATGCTGTTCCACCTAAAGGACAGGTGAAACCATTGAGAAGCATATGGGACTGTCACAGTCCAGAGGCACAGATTCACTAAAGGACTGAGATCTAATCGTAGGACTCGAATATGTTTTCCTTCTTCCTACACTTTCTGCCGTATCACTAAAAGTCTGCCCTACATATAGCAGTTGGTTTTATGACAGTAGGTAGTTCGTTAGTTCTAAACAAAGTAAGGGAGCAAATGGAATCAACTATTAAGCCTGATTAACTAGGAAGCTGCAGCTTCACAGACATCCCTGGGACAGCCACATGCTCTGCCCAAGAAACGTAATCCCAGAGCAGGCAGGCAAGAAAGACCAGCTTTCCAATCTCCTTGGGGAACAATAGGCCAGTTACAAGTGGTGGGGAGCAAAAAAAGATTAAGGAAAATTCTGTTGATGGATGCACACAGGTAGAAGCCAGATGAGGATGCAGAACTCTGAAGCATGAGCATAGTAGCCAAAATGGTGACCATAAAGAGGAGGAGGTTAGCCTGGGAAAATCTTGGGAAAAGACCAGATAGGATAAGGGCTTGGAACACCAGAAGATCCAGGAAAAGAATGAGACCAGGAGAGCCCAGCACAAGTTTAGGAATGGTTAGGAAGAGGATTGGTGAGTTTGAAAGAAACTATGCTTTCTCTCAAGCCCAATGAAATATTATGAAACCCTAACACAGGTGAAATTCTTTGGCACTTCTCTCTTAGCAGTCTCGGGGGCCTGGCTGTGGCAGCCACCTGGGCTGAAGTGCAGAGCCGAAAGTGGGCTGGATGGACACAGATTGTGCCCAGATGCCAGCTTAATGGCAGGGCAGCTCTGGGGCCTGGCTCTCCTCCTGGGCCTGTGGCCCCAGAAGCTGGACTTCTACAGCTAGTTGGGCTGAGCCACCTGGTCGTGGATGAGGCAGTGTGCTTGCCTCTTCTGGGGCAGCTATGCCCTGTGTGTCCTGTCATTAAAGCTTGCTGCTACAGCTCATATTTTCCTACACACATGGGTCCCTGGAATGCTTTTCTCACGACTTTGCAGAACCCATTTTCATACCAGTCTGGCAGAACCGCCTTGGTCCTTATCCCTGTCTGGCAACACTTTTACCCAAACATCATGTTCGCACACCAAGAAAAAAAATTGCGAGACATTCTAAAAGGCAAAACAAAACAAAAAGTGAAAATATATAGTGTGAAGAAACAAAACAAGCATAAGTACCAGATTTAGATATGGCAAGAATGTGGAATTATCAGAATGTGAATTTAAAAAAACTATGGTTAGTATACTAAGAGCTTTAATGGATAAAATAGACATCGTGCAAAAACAGAATGGCAATGTACGCAGAGATAGGACATTCTAAGAAAAAAAACCCACTAGAAAAAAAAAAACGGTAACAGAAATGAAGAATGCTTTTGATGAGCTTGTTCACGAGTGACTGCATATGTCTGAGGAAAGATCTCTGAACATGAAAATATCTCAATACAAACTTCCAAAACTGAAAAACAAGTGAGCAAGAGACTAAAAAAAAAAACCCCAGAAGAGCATATCTGAGTGTCGTGGGAAAAAAATGAAATGTGTACCATACATGTAATGGGAATACCAGAAGAAGGAAAAAGACAGAAAGAAACAGGATATTTGAAACAATGATAGTGAATTTCAGCAAATTAATTCCAGACACCAAATTATAGACCTAGGAAGCTTAGAGTACATCAAACAGAATAAATGCCTCAAAATTATACCTAAGCATATCATTCTCAAATTATAGAAAATCAGAGATTAAACAAAAAACTTAAAAGAAGCCAGAGAGAGAAAAGCAAATATAAGAATTATATTAATTTTTCCTTAGAAACCATGTAAGGCAGAAGAGAGTGGAGTAAAATACTTAGTGTTGAGAAAATATTGCATCAGCCTAGAATTCTGTACCTTTAAGAGTTAACCTAGAATTATTCTTCAAGAGGAAAGAAAAAATAAAGAATTTTTCAGGCAAACAAAATTGAAGAATTCGTTTGTAGTAGACTTTCCTTGAAACAAATGTTAAAAGAAGTTCTTTAGAGAGATGTAAAGAGACAGGTCAGAAATAGACCTACATTAAAAGAAAGGAGCACCAGAGAAGGAATAAGTAAAGATAAAAGAAAAACTTCTATTTATCTTATTCATAATGGAGCTAAGATGTTTGTGCAAATAGCAACAATGTGTTCAATTTTATAAACATATGTATATTATATATAAATAAAGTGAATGGCACAATGGAAATGAAGGAGGAACGAGGATTATTTTGTTCTTATAAGGAACCAAACTACCCGTAAAGCAGCATAGTGTTATGTGAACGTGGACTTGGATTAGTTGTAAATGTATATTACAAACATTAGAAAAACCACTAAAAACATTTTTTAAAGGTGTAACTGATATGCCAAGAAAGAAGAGAAAATGAAAAAAAATGTAAAATGTTCATTTAAAACCACACAAAGCAGAAAAAGAGTGGAAGACTAAAATAAAAACAAAGAACAAGAGCAACAAATAAAAAAGTAAAAACTGTTGTAGAAATTATTCCAACTATAGCAACAATCACTTTGAATGTCAATTATCTGATTGTATCAGTTAAAAAACAAAGTGTCAGAATCCATCCAAAAATAAAACTCAACTATATATTGTCTAAAAGAAATTCACTTTCTATATAAAGATACATGTAGATTAAAAATAAATGGATAAATGTAAATCATGTTAATACTAATAAAAAGCAGGAGTAGCTATATTAATTTTGGACAGAACAGACTTCAAAGCAAGAAAAATGATCAGGAATGAAGAGGGGCATTACAGAATGATAAAGGGGTTGATTCCCTAAGAAAACATAACAATTCTTAACAACCATGTGCCTAACAAAAGAGTGTCAAAATATGTGAGACAAGTATTAATAGAACTGCAAGAAGTATATGAATCCATTGTCATTGTTGGAGAATTTAACATCCTTCTTTCGGAAATGAATGGATCCAAAAATCACAATACCAGTAAGGACTTAGTTGAACTTATCAACACCATCAATAAACTGGATGTAAAGGGCATCTATATGTGTTAGTTTTTTCAATTATAAGCAAAAACTAGATTAAGTCGTTGACAGAAGAGTTCAGTGATGAAATGCTAATGAGTAAAACAGATCCAATGTACACAATGAAAATTTAATCTCCTTCATACTCCAAATCTTCCCAATTCCACTGCCCCAAGAAACTGTTAGCGGTTTATATGACCATTAAGACATTTTCTAATCAGTACAACTTGTCAGTTATAAAAATAGTCATGAAGATGTAAAGTACAGCATAGGAAATATATTTAACAATATTGTAATAACTATGTATGGTGTCAGCTGGGTACTAGACTTATTGGGGGATTACTTTGTAAGATATATAAATGTCTAATCACTATGTAGTACCCCTGAAACTAATACAATATTGTACGTCAACTATAATTGAAAAATAAAAAAAGAGTTAAAGACGAAAAGAATAAAAGTACATCTATAGATACTTCATCCAACGATGGCAGAATACTCATTCTGCTGAAGCTCACATGGAATTTTCATCAAGGTAGACCACACTCTAGGTCACAGAACACACATTAACAACATTAAAATAATAGAAATCATACAATGTCTGCTCTCAAATCACAAGGGAACTAAACTAGAAACCAATAACAGAGTAATAGCTGGAAAATCTTCAAATATTTAGAAATTAAACAAAAACACTTCTAAATGTACATTGGCCAAAGAAGAACTCTTAAGCAAATTTAAAAAATTTTTTGAGTTAAATGAAAAAGAAGATAAAATTTATCGACGTTTGTAGGATACAGTGAAAGTAGTGTTTAGAGGGAGATTCATAATATTGAATGTATACATTGGAAAATATATCTAAACTAAATCATGTAAGTTTTTAACTTAGGAAAGTAGAAAAAACATCAAATTTAATCCAAAGTAAGCAGAAAAAAAGAAATAACAAGAATGGAAAGTAAATCAATGAAACTGAAAACAGAAAATCAATAGAGAAGGATCAATGAAATGGATAGCTGCTACTTAGAAATAATCAATAAAATCAGTAAGTCTCTACCAAGGCTACTCAAGAAGAGGGAGGACACAAATACCAATCCCAGAAAGAGGGGGGATCTACAGATGTTTTAGATGTTAAAAGAATAACTCTTGGCTCACGAATTTGATAACCTAGATGATGTGAACAATTCTTAAAAGACACGATCTGCCAAAACACGCAAGAACAAATAGACTATCTAAATTGCTCTATGTCTATTAAGTAAATTGAAACAATAATTAATAACTTCCAAAACAGAAAGTACCAGGCCCACATGGTAAATTCCTCCAAAAATTTAAGTAGAAAATTATACAAATTCTGTAAAATATCTTTCAAAATATAGACACAGCCCTGGCTTGGTATAGCTTAGTGGATTGAGCATGGGCTTTGAACCAAAGGGTTGCCAGTTCAATTCCCAATGCGGGCACATGGCTAGGTTGCAGGCCAGGTCCCCAGTAGGGGGTGTGTGAGAGGCAACCATACATTGATGTTTCTCTTCCTCTCTTTTTACTTCCTTTTCCCTCTCTCTAAAAATAAAAATAAAAAATAAAATAAAATAAAGAATATAGAAGCAGAAGGGATACTTCCTAACTAATTTTATGAGGCCACATTGCCCTAATACCAAAACCAGACAAAACGTTATAAGAAAATTATAAACCAATATCTCTCCTGAACATAGATGCAACAATATTATCTCTAGTCCCCAAAATGCTGGGGAACATCCTAAATTCCTCAGCATCTCATTCAATCAATTTCAAGTCCACTGATGGATTTTTCAACATAAATATTGGATCCCTTTACTTGATATTAGTCTTGCTTCCTCTATCGTAACCTAGGCCACTCTAGTACCCACCAGACTATAACGATATCCTCTTAATTAGTCTCCTCTTTGCCAGAGTTTCATGATTTGCACTTCTTTTCTTCCCACTTCTCCACATCTAAGTCCCTTTCATGTTTCAGTTAGACTGGACACTTTTAGATTTTCTAAATTTGTCATATTCTAACTCACTGTATAGAAGTTTGCGTATGCTTTTTTAAAAAATGCAAAACACTTCCTAATTTTACTCCCCTACCCCCAAACCATTCTGGAACTCCTGCTCACCCACCTGGGCTAAATATAGAGGGTGTTGCTTATGCCGAGAAGCCTATCTTGAGCCTCAGCTGTTGGGCTGGTTTCGTGTTCTTTCTTGGGGCGCCTACAGTGTAGGGTTCTCATACAATTTTAGCAGTTACTATTCTGAGTTCCTATCTGTGTCTCCAATCTAGCCTGTTTTCCCAGAAAGCACAGCACATAAATCTGTCTTGCTCATGGTTGTAGTCATCCTCTATCAAGGTACCTGCAACATAGTAGGTCTTCAATAACTACTTGGTGAATGTCCACACTTTCATGAAAGCTAGCTACATTAGATGTATATGTTTTTCTGAGTTAACGTGAAGATAGGTACACAGGTCGTGTTAACTCACAGTGGGCCCAAGGATGGGAAATCTAGTTTGTTCTATAATGGAGAGAGTTGCGACAGCTCCTTTTGAATGTTTTGGGAAGAACTTCTGCAAAGATAAATCTGTTATTATAAAACGTTTCACAAAATCCGATGAAAAAAATCTATCCTTGGAAATTAGAACTGTAAGAAAATAAAGTTGACGAAAGAAAATCACTGTTAGACATTCCCTGTTTCGTGCTTCCCAGCTTGAGAGCTTGACAGAAAAACACAGATTTTCCAATTGAAGTATAGCTAATCATGCATAAATCTCAAGGAGACAGTGGGATATACTTATTAAAACTTGGCAAGGATTGAATTGAATGACTTTTTCTCTGAAATGCTAGATTTGTTTTTAAAAAAGAAGAGCTTTTTCCTAAAGCTACATCAATTATAAATAATTGTCTACTAGCAAAACTGGCACAGCTAAACTCAAAGCAAACTAAGAAATTAAACTGATTAAAAAATAAACAAAAGGTGTTAGTTTTTTTTTTTTTTTTGAGGGAATGGCTTCAAAAAATGTCAGATGACTTTCTTGTCTTTTTATATGTGGGAATGTTAGTTTAAATTTATGAGTAACGTATTAATTCTACTGTTGTTTAAAATAATTTGCTGGGAATGCGCACTTTGGACTTGCCTTATAAAGGAAGTTATTTTATATTACAATTCTGGCAGTCATATTAGTCAAGATTCTTTGTTCTGCACAACTGAAACCACATCATGCTTATTTAAGAAACAAAGCCAATTTATTTTAAAGGTACAGGGATATATCCTCAGACCAAAGGACTAAAATGTAGTTAGTCCCCAAGAAAGGGAAACTTTAATAAAATTCCCTCCCTTCCTCTTATTTCCTCTCTTCATCCTTTTTTCCTTCTGATTGTCCAAGTGGCAGAGTATTTTTAACTCAAGAATCTCTCAGTCTCGATTCCACATTCTCACAGGAGAGAATCTGACTGGTCCAGTTTGGACTCCTGTCCAATCAACCATTGCAAGGGTAGGCTGGGTCATATAGGAAACAATGCTGCCAAGACACACAGGTTGTTTCCAGGAAAAGGGAGTTGTATGAGGGCCAATTATCAGAGCCCATTATAGTTGTTTATCAATTTCTGAATGGTACTGAGAAATACTAGCCTCACGTTAAATTAGAGTGTAGGAACCCCCCCCCCCCCACAAAGCATTATGTTTCAATAAAGTGTCTTTCTAAAGACCTCATCAAGTGAGTTCTACCTTCACCTACTCTAGACCCATTCACGTAATTGTATGTGGGTGAATTGATATTGGCAACAGCTATTTCAGGGACCGATGCCAGTTATTTTATTACCGCCGCATGCAGTGCATGCTTCTTGGCTGTAAATGTATGAGTGACAAGGGATAATTGAGGATCGCATTAATAAATTTATTCATGTCATCAAACTCACTTGGGAGGACCTAGCAATAAATACTGCTGGATAAAATAAACCTAGTATGGCTTTCATACTGGTCTACGTTAGGAATGCTGGATGGATGTCTCTCTCAAAATCATCTCCTTCATAGATTTTTGAAGGCTTCTGGGACATTTTCAATTCTTTTTTTTAGCTTTGGTTACTCTCTATATGCTGATGACACCCTAATACACATGACCAGTCCCCGTCACTTCCCCAATACCTAGGCCTCACATTTTATTTGGATCACCTCCTACTGCCATCTTCAAGTAAAGACTTACAACTGAACTCATTTCTGTGTCACCTCCTCGTCCCCACTGTCTGTGAACGGTTCCCTGTTTCTCAGCAACCACATACATGTCTTGAGTCTTCAAGACTTGTTGGAGTTCAAGGAAATCCCTTGAATCTACTTCACTTGGTCTGTGCCCTTTACTTCGATTTATTTCAGACGCAGCATTTCTAACTTGGAGTTTCCAAGACAACCATATTTTAAACTGCTTCTTTGTCTCCATCTTCTCCTCTTACTCATATTCACATTTCCACCAGAATCAATTTTAAAAGATGTCGCTATAAACACACCAAGGTGATTATTTTCTGTTTAAAAACAATTTTGGAGTTTCTCTTGTGAACAGTATAGTGTTTGAGGTGCCTTTAAGTGTGTCCATGGCATAATTTTCATCCTTGTCTCCCTGCCACACATAATAGGTTTGAACCATATAGAAATTCTGATCATGCCACAAACATGTCACGCTCCTGTACACTGTAAATGCATATTGTACTTGCTATGTTACATATTAAATTTGTTTTTGTACACCCTCTCCTCCCTCAATAGACTATGAGTTCCTGAAGGCCAGGTATGCAATCTCTGTTCTCCTTTGTATCCATCTGAGGGCAGAGCCTATGGCAGAACAGGTGTTGAATGGACCCTGAGTAAATGAAACTATGCCCTCCCAACAAGCCTATGTATTTATTTTTCAACTGAGAAAGAATTTCACACGGTAGGAAGCAGAAACGTGTCATATAATGTGAAGACTTTCCTACACTTGTGAAACATAAGCAATAATTGCCTTATGTTATGAAAATTTACTTACTGAAGAATTCTGTGTCATGGATGACAGCCAGAAATTACAATGCTGAACAATATTACAAAAGGACAATGTCATCTCCTAACTACGAGTTTCTCTTTTTCTTTTCTTTTACACTTAGCCCTTCAGACACAATTAAATATATTCACATCATACTAATTTAGGTTTTTGAGAAATCTTTTTGTAATTTTATGCTGCTTCTAAAGCTCAGTTATTCTCACAATTAAAAAAATCCCATATATATATGTAATGGGATGTGATACTCAGTATCTGCCAAGGCATGAAGGAAGTAGATGCTCCATTTCAAAGGAAGGATGTATTCCAGAACTTGTAAAAAGGAGAAGCTAGAAGAACTAGTTTTGCAGTCCTGAACTGCCTACCAACTTCTACCTATAAAAGAGTTTGAAGAGGCAAGAAGTGAAGTGGAGATTAAATTGCTTGTGTTCTATGTGTCCCACCTCCCTCCAAAAGAGTAAGGCTTGGTACTCTCAAAAATGACTTCAAGAAGAGGGTGTGGGGGATAAATGGTGATGGAAGAAGACTTGACTTGGGGTGGTGACCACACAATACAGAGGATGTTTTGTAGAACTGTACACCTAAAACCTTATGATTTTATTAACCAATGTCACCCCGATAAATTCAATAAAAAAGAAAAAAAGAGAAGGGCATAGATACAATCCTGAAAAATGAACATACATTTAAAGAGCAGTGAGGAGAAAGAGAGGCAGTGGCGGAAACTGAGGAGAAACTGCTTAGAATAAGTATGTAAATCCTGCTCCTGAGGTGAGGGTGCACTGGTCAGGGGTCCTGTCCCCACTGAGCCAATCACAAGGCATAGATCCTGAACAGGCTGGACCATGTGGGAAATTGACCCCTGGGAAGGAAAAGGTTAAGGAGGATGGTAGGGAGTCTGGGAAAAGCTTGGATTTATCCAATCTCCTGGCAAACATCTTATTGAAAATTACTTGCAGTAAGAAAAAAGAAAGACATTTATATAGGGTGTTTCTTCTAACCAAAGTCAATATTATAAGGGTTTTTTTTTTTTGTTGCAACTTCATTTTTTAAAAATGTCTTCATTTAGCCCTTACTTTTGAATAGCACTTTTGCTGGACAAAATAATTAATAACAATAATTATTATTATTTCAGTAGTTGAGAACATGATGTTTTATAAATATAGAATGTACTTGTTCCGCAGGTTATTTAATTCATTAAGGAAGGAACAACCAGAATGGTAAAGCTGGTTCAAAAATATTTGCTAGGCTGACTATGCGAGGACATTGACTTTTTAAAAATATTGACATATGATTTCCAGGTTAGATACAAAACTGGTGATTGTAGTACAAGGCAGCGAAACTCTAAGCTCTGGAATTATTTTATCTAAAGGACTGTTACTTGTAAAGTTTCAGAGCCTTACAAATAGTAAATGATAATCACAAAAAGGTACATTTTCTTAGAGAATAAGGTAACTTTCGAGTGGGCTCTTAGAGTGAACATTGAAAAGTATGTAGTTATTCCTTATATCCAGGCTTTGAGCAACGTCAGTGAACAGTCCCTGACTGTTATTCGGCGCCTGGTGAAAGGCACATCCGCGGGCCCTTGCGGCTGGGGACGCCGGGCTGGTTTCTCACTCTCACCTGAGGAGGCAGCAGTGCAACTGTTAGACTGGCTGGTTGCCGATCTGTGAGCCAGAGAGGCAACGCTGCTGGCTGTCTTGCTCGCCCATGGTGTGGCAGGGCAGAGCGTGCGAGAGTGTTTTCTGCAGGTCAGACAGGAAACATGCAAACATGTAAGAGAAAGTGGGTTACTTAACATGCTGTCCAGGACAACTGAGAGCCTGCAGAGAGAAGTGAGATAATCGCTCGATGCCTAGCATCAAATAAGCAGCTCAGTAACGAAGGCCTGAGGAGAATGCATGGCCGGCATCTAAAGAAATTTAGGTAGGAGGTCCCCAGTGCATGGCAGTCTCTTTGGATTAGACAGATTTGTTCACATAGAATGCCTGACATTATTGAGAATTTTTATAAAAATTTATTTGAGGCAAACAGAAGCTACAGCCGGAAGCAAGATCTCAACTGACTAAGAAAAATGCTTCCTAAAAAGATAGTTTGCAGCTCCTTTTATGCACGTGAATGAAGAACTGCAAGGAAGTTTACACGAAGGTGGGAGACAGCAAGACGGGTGGGATTACAATACAGTTAAGATTATGTGCTCTCTTGAGAAGTCTGAAAGGGGATATTTCAAAGGTGTGTTAACCTAGATGCACAGAAACAATGAAAAGGACTTGCTTGAGGCAAAAAATAAGCCTTTAACTAAAAACTATATGCCTAGGGCATGACTAGCTACAATAAGATCTTCCCTGTTCAGAATTTACGGTCAGATCACTCTGTGAAGTTACTTCCCATAGAACCCCTTTTTCATCCACAGCTTTAAACACCTGGAAGGAGCAATACCAGTCCAGTTAGGACTCCTCTGTTTTAATTCTTACCCTTTTCTGTGACCCTAATATAGGCAATAAATAAGACTGAAACAAGAATGGATGGTGAGAAATAGAAGCATAAGCATTTTCAATTAAATTTATTTGGGTTACATTGGTTAATAAAATTTTATAGGTTTCAAGTGCACAATTCTATGATGTATCACCCAAAGTCAAATCTTCCATCACCGTATATTTGACCCCCTTACCCTTTACTACCCTCCCTCTCCTTCCCACTATTGTCCGCCATACTGTTGTCTGTGTATGTGAGTTTTGTTTTTCTTATTTAGTTATTGCTTTCAGTTTTTTTCCCCACATATAAGTGAAATTCATGTATGGAATATTCCATATTCACATATGGAAGTTCTTTAAAAAATTAAGAATAGAGTTACTATATGATCCAGAAACCCCTTTTCTGGGCTATCTATCCCCATAATTTGAAAACATTTATTTGCAAAGACATGTGCACCCCTGTGTTCATTGCAGCACTACTCACGGCGGCCCAGACATGGAAACAGCTGAGTGTCCTTCTATAGATGATTGGATAAAGCAGATGTGGTACAGATATACAGTGGAACACTGCTCAGCCATAAGAAAAGATGAAATACTGCTATTTGCGACAACATGGATGGATCTTGAGAATATGCTAAGTGAATTTAAGTCGGACAAGAAAAGTCAAGAACCATAAGCCTTTCTTAGTAGGTCCATGACTTCATGTTTGCCTGCAGTCAGCATGCCCGGTAACTGCAAAAGGACAAAAACCTTAATGCTAAATCATGTGCAAAGCTTTGACAATTGTGTGAGACCGGACATTTTTCTTCCTCATTTAAGCACTTTTATTACTGTGAATGACCAGAAAAGTCCCGGGGCCTGCCCCAGTTTCCCTCTAGGCAGTGGCCTACCAAGTAGAAAATGAGGTTACTTAATAAGATGGGCTTGCTTAATGGAAGTGTGCGTGTGGGTGTGTGGATGTGTGGGTGTGCGAAAGAGAGAGAGAGAGGGAGGGAGAGAGAACATGTCTTTTTAAGTATGACTTTGAAGCTACCCTTTAAATTCAATACATCCATGCTCTCAATTTCTTGCTTGTGGGTAATTTTTATCTCTTTAAATTAAATATCCCTAGTTCAGAAAACTTGCATTCAAATCCTGTCTTCACAATGGCACAATGAAGCATGAATTTGCAAAAGCTTTCAGGAGTCCTGTGCTCCTGATATAAATGTGGTAAACTATTTGCAGAATTGCTGGTGTGTTAGTTAAATGCACTCTGCTTGAGGATATAATCTCTCCAGAGGTGTCATTGTTTTCATATGGTTCTGAAAGACAAACACTTCACAGTTTTTCATTTTGCTATGCAATGTGGCATGGGCTTATTATTATTATTTTTGGCTTTGATTTGTTTTGCATAGCTGTGCATGAATTAAGATATTTTCCTAAATATAAGCAAGATGATGTCCCTTAATGCTTTTGAAAAGTGCCAGAATATTTTGTATATTATTTTTATGAGCTTAATTTTATGATTATACCAGCATATGCTTTTAAGAATTCTTTTCCGAAGTAAAAAAAAAGTGCTGTACAGAAGCGATCAGAGGTTTTACATAAAATCTTGCTCTTCATTATGTCAGAAGCGAAGTTTGTTTCCTGTTCCCAGGTTGGGATATTCCTTGCCCTGATTAGCCCACGTGTTTCTCTCTCCCTGCATTCAGAAACATCCCTGACCTTCTTACATAAATTTGAAGTATTGACAATTTTTTTTACTCTGCCCTGCCTTTAAAACACCTGCCATAGATTTATATGTTTACTTATTGTCTTTTTGCTTCCATGCCTCCATTAAAATATACATTTGACAGCAGGAGGGGCTATATTTTCTTCACCGCCAAATTTTAGAACCTGGAATGGTGGCTTTCCAATAAATATTTGTTGAATGAATGAATGAATGCATGAATGTATAATGAAAACCTTTCCCAGTAATTTGAAGAGCACAGCTATCTATCTGGGAAACACAGTCCTGAACAAGAAATTTTTAGGAATATGACACATCCATTTAAAACTTGTCACTGTGTTAGATTTAAAGGAAGAACCTAGTGGATTTATACCACAAGAACTAAGATAACAACCACCACCCTCACACCACCACTATGATTTTTCCATTTATTAAGTACCTGTTAAGGCCCTCGCTTAGTGCTAAAAACTTAATATACATTGTTTCATTTACTATTCCACACTACCTCATGTATGGACTAAGGGTAATGTTACCAGTTAAACTGGGTTTTATAACTTATTCAAGGTCACACAGTAGGTACAATATGGCAGGTCTTAGAAGTCCGACTCAGGTCTGCTGTAATTTCAAAGCCCAGAGTCATGACCACAGCCTATCATTGTTCTTTCTTATCTATTCTGGTTATAATCTTATACGATTGAATCTGCCAAGGAAAAAAATACATAAGTAAACAAAACATTACTCATTTGAGTATTGGCAGGCACATGAATGTGGAAAGTAACGGTGCAAAGTTTAGTATCTTTACCACAGATGCTGAGATTATTAGTCCAGTAACAAGGGAGAGTCAGTGTGGATAAGCACAGTTTTGTGTTTTTGGACCCACTGACTGTAGAAGCAACCACACACTGTATTTGCAGAATATAAAAAGTGATTAATATTTACAACAGATTCAAAAAGCCAAAAATAAGTTCTCCAGGGCGACTGTTTGGTATATTGGCTTAAAGAAAAAGAGTTCTGAGTTTGCCAAGAGACCTCGTGTTGACTTTGCCTATTGTGACCTTTGATGAGCGCTTGAACAGAGCATACACATGACAGCTCTGAACTTGATTGTGTTAATTCTTCTTGGGTCTGCCCTTTGCTGGCTGTGTACTTTTGGGTTGTTATTCAAACTTTCTGTGCCTTAATTTTCTTATATGTAAATGGGGCTGTTTTGAGGATGGATAAAATATTACAAAGGAGGGCTCGGTAAGTGGTAGCCAAGGGTCATCCACTCCAGCAGAAAGCCTCCAGGACCAGCGGAGCTTCGTAGCCCTTTCCTTTCCTCGTTCCCTTCTCCCCATCTGGGTCCCCACCCTGGCCGGGCTCCTTCGCTCCCTCTGCCGGCAGACAACGGCAGGACCCAGAATTCCGGTTGCTATGGGTACGGAAGAAACGCGGTAACCAAGGAGACCAAGGCGGAAGCTCAGAGCAGCAAGGCCGGTGGCGGTGACGCGCAGGTCTGGGGTCGGCGGCGGGCGGAGGGCCTCGGGGTCGGCCTGCCGGGGCAGCGCGCCGGGTCTGGGCGAGGGAGCCGGGTGGGACCGCCGGGAAGGAGACTGGGTTCCCGGTGGAGCTGAGGCCGCTGGGCCAAAGGTGTCTGTTGAACTCCTTCCAGGTACCGTTGCAGTGCCAGGCCTGCGGGCCGCAAGACGCGGCCTGGACCTCAGGAGTTGAAAAGTCTTCTTCTCTATAAGCAAAAGACTTCCCAGCTCGTGATGCTAATGACGACCTGAACCGAGGGTGAACCTCTGGCAGTGAAACCGGGTCTTCGACAATGGTACTCCTTCTGAAACAACCCAACCTTTTCAAATGCTAGTCTCTTTTATTCTTTGAAGTCATTTGCGCCTTAGAAAAAAATTGGTGCCTGAAAAACCATGATCACATCCCCTTCCCTAGCCTTCTTTCTATGTGGCAGCCACGTGCACCCACTTCATTGCAGAAGGACGCTCCTCCAAAGTAGAGGTCAGAGAGAAGGACGCCCGATCCCAAACTAAACTGCAACTGTGGAACTTTTTCCTTCTTTCCCAAATCAGCATTAGAGGTACTCAGATATATAGGTTCATTTATGTTTTTTTAATACCCTGATTTTTAAAAATTAAGAGCTAGCAGTCTCAAAAAAAGAAAGTCATATCAAGTTGAAACTTAATAAGATAAAACTATGCAAGCTGAGAATTTGTTTAATAGAAAATAAAACCAACAGCAACAATGACAAAAAACAAAACAAAAAACCCCAAACAAAACTAAACCCTACAGCTCCCTCTGGCATCTTAGAAGTTACACAGAGGTCTGCCCTGATCTACCATAATATTGCCAGTCAGTTGTATTACAAATTAATTACTTGAAATTATTTGAAAGTATCTCAGTTCTCGATTTGCTTCAAAGCACAATACTTTACATGATTATTTTATTTGGTTTTTATTTTTCTTCCTAATGTCTTTACTGGAGCGTAAGTTTAGTGAGGAATGGGTACTTTGGCCCACCTTACCCCTCCGTGCTTCGTCTCATACCTGTCCTGGAAGAGGTGTTCAGTGTATATCTGTTGAAAGCTGGTAGGATACTGGAAAAAAAGAAAACAAAAAGATATGTCACAGTGGGAAAGAGGGTGTTATGTTCATTTAAAAAGATTTATAAGGTGGATTGTGCAATACATTTAAAGCGCTAGAAAAAAATTAAATACTTAAAACTAAGCACATTGTTGTTGGCATACACTGTGTAGGCCTTCTACTAATCGTGGGGGATTCAAAGACCAAAGGTGGGATTACCCTCTAGTATTTGAGATACTTGGAGAAACAACACCTATATAAGGAGAATAAGAAAAAAAAAATAACAGGAGGTAGTGTACAATAGCAAATAGGTATACTACACAGGATATCTACACAGTCGCTGAAACTCACTTTTGATGGAAGAAATATTCGTGGTAGAGGTGGCCTTTGAACTGGGCATTGAATATTAAAAAAAAAAGTGAGCAGAGAAGTAGAAAATTAAGCATAAGTCTTAGGAAGATTGGGATGCATAATGGAAGATGTTAACTACCAAGCAGAGCAACTTTTTTTCCCCCTGTGAGTATGGGAAATGGTTTAGAGACAAAAATTTGTGGCCCCACATTTCATTAGAGCGATTTGACACTCAAAAGATTTTTTAATGGTGTTTAAATAGAAAATATTTGATGTCAAACAGTTCTTTCAAAATCCCTTTTTATGACATTACGAGTACAAAAGGGGATGAATCTGAGTGATATGAATGAATCATTTTAAGTAAATGGAACCATAGTTAGATTTTGAGTCTTAAGAGAAGCTAACAAGACTGGTAATAAAATTGTAATCTCTGGCTTTGTTACCAATCTTGGGCGGATGCCATAATTTTCCCATTCCTAAAAAATTCACAAGGGAGCACCTGATTATGTGAGAATAGGTGGGAGAGATAACATAGAGATATGTAAATAAATATATGAAAGGGCTTAGCTTACTGAAAGTTAGGGTTTATACATTTAATATTTTTATTGCTATTTATAATCAGATGTTTTTAGCTGATATAGAATTAATAATAATTGTATATTGCTCTACTGTCATGCCTTTCAAACATTTTTAAGCTATAGAAGAGTTTCTTTACATTAAATCTGATGCAGAGGCTCATTATGTGAAATAGATAAAGTCAGGGAAGCTGTGGATAAAGCCGAGCCTTTGGCACTCCCACATTCCATTCTCAAGGTAGTTGCTAAAGCTGTCCCTTTCCCTGGACCCCAAGCTCTCTGGAGGTTCTTTAGGGGCCTGACGTTTTCCAGGCTACAGATAGGGGAGCTTTTGTTTGATATCCTTCAAATGCGGGGAGTAGGGGGCATCCTCACCACGTTCATCATGTGGATAAGGCGAAGCTCAGAGGTCACAGACCCAAAGTCTTCTGAACCTAAACCCAGTATCTTTTAATATTACTCATCATTTTAATTGGAGAGTATTTTAAAAAGATGTCTTCCCCTTAACACCTAAAGAAACTTTCTCAGTTCTCAAGGGAACCTGCACACAGAACGTAAAACATGGGTGACTGGGGTGCTGTTTAGTGCCCTGATGCCCAGTTTAATGAAAGGGTAGGTGGGTTGGCTAAAAGACTGAGTGCAGCTTGAAAGTCAGTACCTGGTTTCCTTTCAGGGCCTGTCTAGAAGAAAATGACATACATTTATATAGTACGGCACTGAAACACAAGATATTATACTCAGGGTTTATATTACCATTTTTTTCTTTAAAAATTAAAAAAATAAAAATATGTATATATCTAGAATAAGGATATCAAATAGAGAAGATACTAAAATTAAAACTCTTCAGAGTTTAAAACTATTATTTTTATTTAAATTCATTTTCATTTAACATTTCTTGTGTAGGTCTCTGATTTTTAAGTTCATGGTAAACATGTTAATCCACCCAAAAGTGCTTGCTTATTAGACCCTTTTAAAGTATGTGCTAACAACAACAACAAAAATCCTTATTTATTGGCTGTTAAGCTTTCAGGATCTTGGTCTTTAGAAAAATCAACTAGCCTTAGATAAGTTTTCGGTTATTAAAAAGTGGCCCATCTTGAAAACACTGTTCCCCAAACCTCCCATTCTGCCAGTGTGTGATGGTAAACTCTCCAGGAGACCAGGGCGACTCTCGATGAGTGCTCTGAGTTGCTGCTGGGTTTACAGCTCATGATAATTTCCTTGCTTCCATTCCCTGGCAGCTGGCCTCAGTGCCTGGGTTGCATTCAGAATGAGAACTGGGTAGAAGGGTCCTCAGACCATCATCGGTAATTCTGGGTCATATTGTTGTGTGGGGAAGAACAAGGTTGGGGTCAGAAGAATGATGCAGCCTAATAAACCAGGTAACTAGAACATTTTCCAAAATAACTACTAAACTTTTGGTATTTAATGATAAAAAAAAAAATTGAGTGACCAAAGGACAGGTGGAACTATGAGGTTTGTATAATAGGGATTTTGTCTGTGTTTCCCTGGTTCTGTTAGGCCACCGAAGTGTTGTGCTGTGCTGTTCTTCCTGATGACGTTGTTATCTTCTTGCTGTCCCCAGAAAGGTGACTAATTCTCTGTTGGTTTTAAGAAAGAAAACAGGCAGAACAGCATGACTCGCAATTATAATCTTCCTTTTTTCTTCATACAAGACAATTGGTTTATGTGTGTAACTCGATTTAATTGAGAAGATACCTGACTAATTGCATTCAGTGAAGTGAAATGCCCCCTGAACAAGACCATTTACTGGTTAAATCACATTATCAGTAGAGCTATAAATCAGAATCATCTCGTCCTAATGAAATTTGCTGACTTTCCTTACATTCATTTCAGTCTTTGCGTATCAGATCAGCTTCCTGCATATGTACGTCGCATATAAATTGTATTGTATATCTCAATGTATACATAAAAGTAGGGCAATTTGAATAATTATAATTAATTAGACACATTAACTTTGGGGAGTTTTTTACTTTTTGAATGATAATGGTAATGATGACAGTTGAATTTCTTGATTATAATCAAAAAGGGATATGTAGACTTTGTGTTAAAAGAGCAGAATTATCCTGGAGGTTTTCTTAAAAAATAGTTTTTGTAGTCTCTGTTTGATAAAAATGACACAAAGACTTTAACCTACAAAGATGGATCATCCCCAAAAGCAAAGACAGTCCTGGTTTTCCATTTCTAGGGTACCTTCAGTTCTTCTTGTCACTGATTTTAGGTGTGAGAGACAAAAATGGGTGGTTGAGAAATGAATCGGGGTTGGACGCCTCTCCTATGTGCTCCTGTTAGGCGATCCCGTAGTAGTGCTGCTGCCCGTGTGGTCTTCCCTGTGCCTGTGAGTTCTCTGGGGGAAGGTCCCACATGTTGTTTCCACTGTGACTTCAGTACCTGTAATGGGGATGACAGAGAAGTGGCTACATAGATGTTTGTTGATAAAAGACACAAATATGCTTTGTCCAGCCACTAATTGTTTACAATATAAAATTATTTTGTGAAATTTCATTTTGGAGTTATCTTCAGAGAAGAAATTCCTTCAGAATTTCCTACAAGGTTATAAAAGTCTCCTCTTTCACACTAGATTTGATATTCAGAGGTAGAGTAATTTGAACAAAGTAGTCACTGCTGTTGGACAATATGATTTTTAGTTTTTAAAGAATCACAACAGAGTAGGTGCAGTTTTTGAGGGTGTGATGGATTCTGTACTGTTTTAAAGAGGCATTCCAAAAATGTTTTGAACAGTGGTTGCATCAGTGCAATTATGACTTTCTGTAAAGAACAACAGTGAAGAACTAGTCATATGATTATGTAGACTTCAAAGTCACAATAGCCTCCAAGCTGGTTATTCCTGTTCTGATGCCTTCTCTCCTGAAGTCTTTGAGCAGAGCCTCCAGGGTTATTTTATACTCTTCCCTCTAAAACTTTCAGTGACCCTCATTAGCTGCAGAATAAATTCCAAACGCTTTAAGTTGGCATTTAAAGCCACCCATGACTGGGCCTCAGCCTGCATTTCCAAACTTATGCCCACTTTTCCCCCTTCATGTAACCTGTACATCAATCAGGTGGAATCTGTCTGTCATTTGCCCCCATTCAGGAGCTATCCTTTCTTACAGTGTGCCAAGTTCATTCATTCCACATCATAACATAAAGTCCTGCTTCTCCTTAAAACCTTAGCCGAAACGCTAGCCAGCTTGAATTCTCTCTCTTCTACTATTACACATGTAAGTCTTATGGCCCTTATAATTTCTACCTTGTTTTGTGGCTTTTATATATAGGTATTAAATACCCTCTTTGACTCGATTTGAGTCCAAACAACAAATATCCTTGGGCCTTGACTTTTTCCTATCTCTCAGCACCTTGCATATAGCAGAACTTTAATAAATATTTACAGGGGCTATGAGCTCATAGGGGCACATATGTAAGCTGGTAGTATAAAATGCTTTGGGCATTTAAGAGTAAGGACTCTATGATATTGCCTTTTATATATTTTTAAGAGTATTTGGAATTTGGAAAATTTTATTCATATAAAAATAGTTTTGCATGTGATTCAGTAATTCAGAATTACAGAGAAAATTATTATAGAGCCATGAATAATTGGGATACTCAGGAAACAGGGCATACTGAATAATATAATTTTCTAGTTAACTTGGAGTTAGGCAAAAAATCTTCTTTGTTTCATTTCTTGTTGAGAATTCTTTCTAAATATGCTTATTTTATATCTTAGGCAGAGCATCATTAAATTTTTCTTTGATAAATGAGGATATTAAAATGGCTTTGGGTAATCATTACATACCTTATTCTCATTTTACATTACCATTTATGTAAAATAAGAGGTTTTTAAATTTGGATTGTGTCTCTTTTCACTATATTTAGCCTTGGATATTGTTTTTGGATGTGGACAATTACCTGATATATGTTTTTATAATTTTAACATAGAATGATCCAAAATATGTACTCTACTTATCTTTATGAATACATTCTTCACTTTCAGATGTATATTTCCACAGTCTTCTCCTGCATGATTACTGGTAAAATTTATTTCCTCCAAAAATGTTATATTTATAAACTTAATTACTAATAAATTGATATAACATCATAATTAACCATATATAATAATTTTTTGTTGTTTAACCTTTGACTTAGTCTTTTCCCTTGTAACAATTTCTGTTTTTAAAGTTTTTCTGAGTTTCAAATTTGTAAGTTAACTTCTTTACCTCTGCTATAATTCTTTTCTCTTTGTTATTTTTTCAGAAGTTTCCACAAATCACAATAATCTTTTGACAATATTAAGACAGTAATCATGAACACCAAAGATTTTGTAGTGCTTCCATGGGGGAAACCTGGACATTCAGTAAAGCTAAAATATAAGTAAGTACATGCCTATTTACTTAAGTAGAAATAGCTACTAAAGTTTCTATATATTGTAATTTAAAATCTTCTTTTCACGTGGGACTATTTAGAGTTGAACTACAGGTTTGTGAATTTTTCTCTCTATTTTCTTCACAGTGGTCTTTTTATCTGTCAGAGAGGCAGTTTGAAATATTATAAATCTATATTATTTTTAAAATAGGGACTACAAATATTTATGCCACAAGAATCAAAGGCAAAATTTATAAGTGAAGGGCGGGCTTACTATTAAAACTATAACAGAAAGTTACAAATATTTTTGTGACACTTATTCAAAATTAAAAAAAAATAAAAAAGAATTAACCTGGAGAAAATGAAAGAAACTTAAAATTAAGGACACTAATAGGGTGAGTGACCTTTTAAAAGAAAAGGGAAGTACTGACTAACCTAGCATTCTGAACAGTTAAAAGATGTTATGTTGAATTTCCCTTTCTCTGGAAGAGTACCTTCTGTTCTGGATGCATTCAGCCAGAGCCAAGCAGTTCTGGGTATCTTGGGAGTTTTATGTCATGGCAGGGATACCTGAAGGGTCACTATGCTGTTTGCCCCTGTGTCAATTGAGAGTCATTGTGAATTCCCAAGACCTTTCTCTCAGTTATCGCTAGGGCTAGCCAGCATGTGTGGGGAGACTGCCACTTAATTAATTAATTAATTAATCAATTATTTTAATCTTCACCTGAGGACATGCTTATTGATTTTTTTAGAGAGAGAAGAAGGGAGGTAGAGAGAAAGGGAGAGAAACATCAATAGGTTGCCTCTTATACACACCCCGACTGGGGACCAAATCTGCAACCTAGGCATGCACCCTCATTAGGAATCTCACCCGTGGTGCTTGGGTTTTTGGATGATGCTCCAACCAACTGAGCCGCACCGAACAGGGTGAGACTGTCAGATGTTAGTTTCTGACATCCGTGATCCAGATCGATAGTCCTGTGGTTATTCAGTGTCTTCAGAGCTTTCCTAATTCTCTATTTACTGTAAAAGCATTGTATAAACTGGAAAATGTTATAATACAAATTTATGGCATTATCATGACAAGAATTACCATTTTGTGGTGGGGAAGGGAGCAATGCAATTGCTAGTATTACCAATCAATCACCCTTTTTTATGCAAAAAGACAAGGGGGCATGCATTAGTTGATTTTGGTGATATGTTTCAAGTCTGTGTGTGTATATTTATAAGCATTCGTCCAACAAACTTTTATTAAGAGTGCTAGGGAATGGTGGATTCAAAAGTAGAAAGTCACAATATTTGCAATAAGGTACAATAGCTTGTGGAAGGTGTGAATGAGTAAAATGACATTTACAATATAGCGTGAACTGTGCCGGGATGTGAAAGGGCAGTGGCCATGAGATCCTGGCCCAAACTGCTGGGGTGAGGTTAGGTGTTCTCCAAGCTTTGGGTGCAGCTTTGGGTGAAACTTGGGCAAAGGCACAGAGACCACGCAGTTTGGGGACTTTCAGACATATCCCGTTTCCTAAGATTTGTAGAACAAAGTTGGGGAGAAGGGCAGGGTCATATAGATGACAAGCTAACTTGTATACTACACTAAGGAGTTTGGAATTTGTCTTGGGTATGAGCGGGAGTCACTATTTTCTAGCCTGTATGTCTACCTGATCCACAGCCCTAAAAACTAGAACTGGAACATCTACTCTGTGGTTCCCTTTCTTGTCCTTCCTTGTTCCAAGTCTGTTTTCTTTTGACATTGTCTTATCAATTGCCTTTACATTTGTCTGACATTTTGGTGTTTTCCAACCCCCCCACTACCTCTTTCCTGGCCCCCAACTCATTTCAATAGGTTGTTTTTGGCTTTTGGATTTGTTGTGTTGACGTGGTCTGTGTAGGATCAACCTTGGTTTTTCTTCAGCGTTCTCCCTGCCCTGCTGGCTTGGCATCCAAGGCTGTCCCCAAAAGAAAGTCTTTGTTTTATTTTAGACACATGCAATCCCACCACAAACTTGACTGCTTGGTCAGTGGGCCAGTACTTTTTTCTGTCGTACTCATTTCCTGTACCACAGTGGGGACTTCAGAAACATTAAAAGTTCTCTAAGCAAATGATTGACATATTCATATTGGTGCTTTTGAACTCTTCCTCTGGAAGCCATGTGGAAAGTATTGTAGGCCCTTGAGACTTTGGGTTGGGAGACCATCTCAGGGACGAATCCTGATCTGTCCTCATCCCATCCCAGAGTTGATCTATTTCAGGAAATGGCATCACATCCTCCTGATCACTCAAGTAAGAAACCTGGGGTTGTCTTAGACTTTTCTTTGTTGTTTTTCATGGGCAGTGATCTACATCTGCTCAGTCTCCAAGTCCAGTTAATTCTAATTTATTATATTCTCAAATGTTCTCATTTTTCTCTACTGTCTCTGTTGTTAAGATTATTAAAATACTCTCCTAACTGGTTGACTTGATTCCAGGTTGTGCCGTTGTTTAATTTTCCATTACGCAGCCAGAGTGATCTCTCTAAAAAGCAAGTTTGATGAATTCTCTTAAAATCTTTTAATGATTCTCGTTGCCCATTACCTATACGGCTCTTTGTGATCTTGCCGCTGTAGCCCTCGGAAGTTCCATTTCCGCCCACTTTTTCCATCCTGCACTTAACTAACTCCTGGTCACGTAGAACCTCTAGCTCCTTGGCCCACACATCACTCTTGTGCTTACACTTTTCTGTATTCCTGGAACACTGCTCTCACCACCTCCTTGACAGGCTAAATCCTTTTATTTTTAGGGCTCAGTTCAGTCTTCACTTTCTCCAGGAATTGTTCCTGCAGTCTCAGAGGCTGGGTATAAGTGTGCTTTTCCTGTATGCTTTGAAACCGCCCCGTGCATCTCCAGTGAGCTCCCCATCATGCTACAGTTCAATTACCTTCATGCCTGTCTGTGTTCCTCTCCATACTGGAAGCTCCATTGGGTGTCATATCCTAGTCCTACTTCAGTGATTTTGTGTAGTAGGGGATGAATTACTCCTTGTAGAGCAGATACAATGAAAATAATGCCTCTCTGCCAATATCATTGCAGCTTCTCTGAATCTTCTGGATGGCGTTTGCCTCCTATCATTTGATATATTCTCTCTGAATTGTGTCTATTTGGGGACATATCTTTGACCCACTTGCCCTTTGGTGAATGCTCACCATATACGTAAATTAGTTCTGATATCTATTATTCTTAATTTGGTTCTTTGCTGTAGCATGCATGGGTGCCCATGCTACAGGATTAAAGCACTAATGTAATAATGAATATGCAGTTTTAAACTCATGATAGACCATAAAAGATAGACAACTATGTTGGCTTAGACCTATGAAAGAGTCAATGACTAACGCTGACTGGAGAACACAATTGTAAAATGAAGAAAATGGCTTTTGTCAAAAGTCTGTGAGCTTCAGATATTAATATCAAAATCTCTTGTGCAAGAATCTATAAGGGAGGTCTTCTCTGTTATCAGAAAAGGCCTCTTCTTATTGCTTTTATTCAGTGGAAACATTTGGTGATATTTGGCTCAGTTCCCATTTGTTCTTTTCGACGGCTCCTATACCAACACCTTTAATGGGTGCTTTCCCCAAGCAGTCTCTGCTCTTTTATTTTATTTTTTTTAATTTTTGATTGTACATTCTTGACATAAAGGTAGAAATTTACTGAATGTTTAGCAAAAATATGCATTCTACTTATATAGAAAAAATAGTGTGCTTCAAACTACTTGAATTCTTAAAGATAGTATAAAAATTAAAAACATAAAATTTCCTTTGTTTTCTATTATGTATCATAGATATTTGTTCACATATAAAGGCAGAGCTCATATATAAAGTGAATTATGACTTTAAACCTTTAACCATGCAATGGGAAAAATAAAAGTCTAAGAATTGAAGAAATACCTTGTTTAAGAACAATATTGATAGAAAGCAAATGCTAACTCTAGAAACTATATTTCAGAGAGGGACAAAGAAAGTAGTTAAAATACTTTATCACTATTTATTATTCATAAGTTTACTTAAGAGAAAACTATGATATAAAATTATTCAGCCTTTATTTTGTTTGTTTATCCCAAATGAACATTCTGCCTTTAAATCTCATCAGAAATGCTCAAGAACTGAGGATGGAGAAAGTACAGCTGGAGTTGCAGAACCAAGAGATGGAAAAGAAATTACAAGAATTCCAGTCAACAAGGAGGAAAGACAAGGAAGAAAGAGAGTAGGTGACCTTTTTAGAGAATTTTAGAGGACTAAACTGAATTATGCAAAGGATAATTTTAGATACTATTGTCATTCCTATTAAAATGTGTCCTGAAAGACTAATTTCTGACTTTTCTTGATGAACAAGCAATATTAAATTTCCCAAATACCATAAGATTTTACTTATATGTGGAATCTAATGAACAAGCAAACAAAATAGAAAGAGACTCATAGATACAGAAAACAGAAAAAACTCATAAACATAGATGACAGTATGGTGAGTACCAGAGGGAAAGGGGGGTGGGGAGAGAGAAGAGGGTACAGGAGGGACAATGGTGACAGAAGGAGACTTGACTTTGGGCGGTGCCCACACAAGATGATACACAGATGATGTATTATAGAGCTAGGCACTTGAAATCTATACAGTTTTATTAACCAATGTCACCCCGATAAATTCAATAAAATAAAAATTCCCCTACTCCTTCTATTTGAATTTCTTGTATAACACATACTGCTTAAAAAAATACCATTACTTTTGTTTTCTCTGGACCTTATTTGCTCTTATATTTTCTTATTTTTCTTACATTTTTTCTTCTGAATCATTTATAGTTTGGAATGTTTAGGACCTCAATGCAGTATTTGCCCTTTGCTCTCATAAAATTGCCAACAACAGGAGATTGTCAATTAATGTTTGGGACATTTTTCTTTATTAAAAGACTTTTTTGAGGCAGAAGTTTACATGTATATACATAAGAATCATTCAGACCCTTAAGTATCTTTGAAATATTTTTAGCAATGCGCTTTAGCTTAAATTTTATGAGAACTCTCTAATATTATGCTTGCTTTTGTATTATTTTTAACTGATAATTTGGTTTTATTATAAAAATAATAAATAAATATGATGAAAGACTAGTAGAACTGATAATTATATAATGGAAGTTATCTCTTCTTAGCTCTAAGCTGACTCCCAGCCCATTTTGTAATACCACTTTTAACAACCAAAAAATTGTTTCACCACAAATGTTTTATCTTTATACAAACCTATGTATGTGTGTGTGTATAAATATGTGTATAGCTGATATCTTTTATGTTTTTACAAATGTGATGATCTATAATTATATGTGAATTGATTCGTATCCTACATTTCTACTTAATATAAGTACTCTTGCCAAATCAGCACCCACTGATCTAATTTTTAATGGCTACATAATATTTCTTTGTGTGGCTATAATAGCACTTATTTTCCAGATTTTATTAAGTTTTCAGTGTTCTGTGATTATATGTACTCCCATGAATACACTTCTATATATATTTTTTGCTTGTATGTGCTAGAGTATCTATGAGATAAATTCCTAGCTGTATATTTTAGGTCAAAGTATAAGAGTAGTTTACATATTGGTAGACATTGGAGAAATTGTCTTTCCAATAGGCTTCAAAAGTGTGTAACTTTCTCCTATAGAGAAGAAGGGTGCATGTTTCATGTGCTTTTGCTGCTAATAAATATTACCAGACTCTATGTATATTAAATTTTGTTTGGTGCAAGAAGTGATGGTCATCAGATATTCAGAAGTACCATCAGAGCATTTAATATTTATTGTAGTTTCATTAGTAGTTATTTTTAAGTATAACTCTTTGATAAATATTCCCATACACACACCCTTTCTAATAACCAGAGTATTGGTTTAATTGAGGCATCTCAATGCTGTACTTCATTTCAGGTGAAAAAGTTTATTGTTTGTGTCTTGCTGCTTTTCTCTTAATGATCCAATTACTAGTTTTGTTTTTTGGAACTTCACTGCTTTGGACTTCTCAGTGGATCATAAATATGTCTGTGAATCAGAGGTTTTGAAATCAGCTCTCAAGGGAGACTTTTCATTAGCCTTTTTATGAAATTTTTAAAAATATTCTAAAGCTTGACTGAGTTTTCAGAGTAGTTAAATGCTTTTCTAAGGTCACACAGATAGTAAATGTCATGCCCAGAATGAGAACCTGACACTTAGTTGTTAGGAAGTTAGAAGTCCAGTGTTCTCATCTTGGCTTTATTTTTTTTTTTTTATTATCTGTGACCTTGGGCAAGGTTTTGTCTCATTAATTTTTAAATGGGAATTTGACTCCCTGCCCTGTTGACTTCAAAAAACATTTGTGAGTCTCAAGTAAAGGTGCTTTGAAAACTAAACTGTAAAGCTACACTGCTTGCTTGCTTTGTAATCCCTGTTACCATTCAGTGTAGGACTAATTTGAAGTCTTAATCAGGAATTGATCATTTAATAGATCTGCTGAATTTTTTTGGTTATTGTTTTACTTATGTTTCCTCTTTACATTTGTGGACCTTAGCTTTTAAAACTGCATGACAATCTGTAAAAATTTCTATAAATCAGTAGAGCTATATTTGGTCATTGTAATGTCTAAAAAATAGAATTCTCCATCTGTTTGGACATTTTGTTTTTCATTTCATCTCAAAAGTCCCAAATATGGTAGAGCAATATGAGGTTTGTCTGGAAAATGTCCAGCCATTGTTAATATAATGGTTTGTGTGACATCATGTAATCTGGTAGACAAAAAGAGTGGACTGGAATGTGCGTGCATGACCAATGGTGACTTCACTGTAGCAGTCAGTGGGGGCAGTAGACACCATTGAGTGAGCATGTATACTGTGTGGCTGTCATATACAAAACGACTGATTGAGTAGAGCAACAAATCTACATCACGTTTTGTGTTAAGCTTGAACATTCCTCTGTGGGGACTATTCGGATGATTTGGAAGGCTGCAGCTATGGGCAACTGGTGACTGGCAGCTTCATCACAACAGTGCACCCATTCATGCATCACATCTCATTCAGAGCTTTTTGGGGTAATCATCAAATCACCCAGGTGACTCAGCCCCCCTAGAGCCCAGATTTGGTGTCCTGTGACTTCTGGATTTTCTAAAAACTCAAATAACCTTTGGAAGGAAGAGATTTCAGAGCCTTGATGAGATGCAGGAAAATATGATGGGGCAGCTAATGGTGACTGAGAGAACTGTGTGAGGTCCCAAGGTTGAAGGGGACTGAGGCATCGTTGTCCTATGTACAATGTTTCTTGTATCTTGTATCTTCTTCAAAAAATATCTCTATTATTCATTTTACATGGCTGGATTCCTTCTGGACAGATCTCATATTTTAAAGTTACTGAGGATATTGTGACACTATTAATATTTCATTTTCATTTTGTGGTGGTCTGTTACATGTTAACAATTGAATTTCCATTTCCTGAAATTGGAAAAATATATTTGTTTTCATTAAAAGGAGGAATGTATTTAGTGGTCACATTTGAATTCTGTTTACATGTATTGAAGGTCAATTGGATATCACTGGAAATCTGGAAAAGTGGGCAAATTGG
Organism: Micronycteris hirsuta; assembly: GCA_004026765.1. Taxonomy (NCBI): domain Eukaryota; kingdom Metazoa; phylum Chordata; class Mammalia; order Chiroptera; family Phyllostomidae; genus Micronycteris; species Micronycteris hirsuta. The sequence continues at coordinate 35,321 of PVJI01014294.1, forward strand.
GTACTCAATCACATAAAATGTCACAACATAAAGGAAATGTTATTAAGGTAAGAAAATGCTATTTAATTCCCAAACAATTTGCTAACAAGAATATACAAATTATTTTTCGATCTTACATTCCCTTCCTATTCTTAACAACTTTGCATACTATTGGATTATGATTAATTTTTATAGGTTACATAGACCTTTAATATTCAGATATCTTTTTGTTTTCCACCTACAAGTTGATTTTTAGAAATTCACTTTGAGTTGAATTTTCTGAACGATTTTTTTTTTTGTTAGTTCAGTTCTGGTTTCAAGTATGCAACATAGAACTGTGTAGTTCTGTGGTCAGGTGAAAGCTGTTATTCGATGTAACAGAAGACAGATTTTTTTCTGCCTTTTCATTATATCACATTTGTTCAATATATTGATGTTCTGCTTGAGTAGTAATTATTATTCATATCCTATTGATTCTGTATGTGAAGATATCCAAGGGAAAAAAACTTACAGATTTCCCAGGCATAGAATTGCTTTAGCTTTACCTATGTATTGTAAAATATATCATTATATTATATGTATGATTAAAACCAGATGAGTATCTTTCTGTAAAGAAAACTGTTTTTCTTCTGAATTCTTAAGCACAAGATTCGTGACTTCGTAATTTCTAACTTATTTAGCTTTTCCTTTTTTATGTACCTATCATTAAACTTTCATTGGGCAGTTGGCATCTACAAACACCTTACTTGATGTTTCTAACACATTGGCTTTGAAAAAGCATTGTATTGTTTAATGTCATTTTCTTACTAAAATAGGTTTCTTTACTTTTTGGATTAAACATTTCATAATCCACTTTCCATTTTTTATTATCTTTCTGAGATAGAGTGTTCCATGTTTCAGATGTTATTATACATATGACATATTAAAAATGCTGAGTCTGTGATTATTGACTTATTTATTATTTAGTACTTACTAAGTGCCTCTTTGTCATACAGTGAATTTTCCTTATTCTCCAGTAAATTTTTATCTAATGTGAAAAACGATATTTACATATGAAAATATTTATAGAAAGCATCAGTATATAATTTTTGCCATAACTATTTAGTGTATGAACCATCTGTGCTTGGGAAATAATAGTTTAGTTCTATACATATTTGAAAGTCTACTAGATGTGTTTGTAAGAAAAAAGTGATGAATAAATCATAATGCTAGTCCCTACAATCTTCATAATTGAGTTGAAGGATAAAAGCACGGGGCGGGGGGATGCTGTAGAAGGCGGGTGTAAAGGTGAGCTAGGACAGAAGGGAAGGTCTTCAAAATCGGGCTCAGGAGTCTTGGTCCTTTTCACTGGGTGAATGGAATTCCCTGACAGGAGTACAGCAAGATTAAGATGATGATTTCTGATGGTTGATTTTGTTCAAAATTCTAATGCAGTTGGAATTTATAAATATAGAGCACATGATATAAAAACTATTTTGATTATGCATCACATCAGTAAAGAATATATTCTGAGCATAGCTTTGTGCACATGAATGCTTTATTTATTTATAACTAGAATTCATTTTTATGTATTCTTACTTCCTAATACATCATGTGTATTCTAAAGCAAAATATGGAGATTAATCAAGTATAGTATAAACATAATAGATATTTCTTTTCTTCTCTTTGATATTTTCCTGAGCTCCCTCAGGCATGTGTACATGCTACTTTGGAGGCCACCGGTATAGAGGCAGAGAGACTATTAAAAAAATCTAGAGATTCAGATAAAAAGAGTCTAACTTAAAATATAGCAGAAGAAATATAAAGGAAAATATTGGACCAAAGAAGCAGTGATAAAAGAAAGTAAGAAGTCAAATATATAACAGATATTGCAGTCTGGGTTGGCTAGGAAGTAGAATAAAGAAGGAAGTTGGAAAAAAAATTCCTGGATATTGATTTAGACCTCTCCTCTCTCCCTCCATCCTTGCTCCCTCCCTCCTTCCCTCCCTCCCTTCCTTCTGCCCCCCAACTTTATTGAGGTATATGTGACAAATAGAATTGTAAAATATTTAAAGTATATAGTATGATGATGCAATATACATATATATTGTAAAAGGGTCCCCAAGCTTTCTTAATTAATATATGTATCACTTCACATGTCTCTATCTTTTTTGTGAGAACATTTAAATTCTACCCTTTTAGCAAATTTCAAAGATTTAGAATTGTCATTTGAATTTTCATGTGTTAGTTGAAGCTGAGAGAATGAATTGGTTCCTAAACATTTATAAAAAAAGGAAAGAAAGGTATAAAGGATAAAGTGCAGGCAGGGCAGGTGTGAAGGGTAAAGCTAAAAGTCTATGAGGGCAAAAAGAACTTTAATATTTACTCACTATCTCTTTACACCAGTCAACAGTTTAGCTACTTTTTCCATTTTATCTCATTAAATGCTTATATCACTCTTGAAAAGCAGTTGTTATTTTTTTTTTTTTAGTTTCACAGATGAAGTAATTTACCATCAAAGAGGTTAAATGACTTGCTGAAGGTCAAGTGCCAGGGCCAAGATTTGGAATTCAGGCTTTCAGGCTGGTCCGAAAGTAATTTGCCAGCTCTGCAATAAAGGGGGCCTGAGAAGAGAAAAATGGTAGGAGTCGAATCAAAGTAATGCAATTTCATTGAAGAAGAAAGGGAAGGAAGGTGTTTTTTCAAAAATATGGAGAGAACAACATTGCCTAATATATTGTGCAGTTGAACCAGTTTTTAGTCTGGTTTTAGACCAGTGTTTCTCCGTAGAGGTCAGCCCCCTCCCACCCCAACTTCCTGCCACCAGGAGACATTTTGCAGTGCTGGAGACACTTTTAGTTGTTACCAAGAAAGGGTTTTTTTGTTGATGATGGTGCTGTAGTTGTTGTCATTTTTTCCTAATGGTGGTGATGGCTGCAGGCCAGGGGTGCTGCTGTGCATCCTGCAGTACATTGGACAGGCCTCATAGCAATGGACTGTCCTGGCCAGGGTCAAGAAACCCTGTTTAGACTAAAATTTCCCACTCATTTAATTAACTCTGTGACTTGAGGCAAGTTATTTGACCTTTCTGAGTTTGTGTTACCATATTAGTAAACATGCATAATGGTATTTTGTAACTATACAGAGTTTTTGGCAGTGTGTGAAATAATAGGTGTGAAGCCAATTGTAATATTACCTGAAAATCGATTTAAAATGTCTCTTTGCGGAGAATGGGAATTTCTAGAAACACTGAATTTGGTTTGATGATTGGGTCATTATTAGATGTAAAAGTGTTTTTAAGTGGTGGAGAAAGAAAGGCAGGCGACAGCGAGTCAAGACCACCATTTCAGTGACCTTGAGGAAAACGATGACCTCTCAAGGTTGAACAGCATCAAAGAAAGACTCTATTACGTTGTTTTTCAGATTAAGGGAGAAGATGAGTCAGTATGTAGTTGAGGGGTAGATTCACAAAATAAAGATTAAAGATGGAAACGAGAGAGGTGTCAGTTTTGGGGGGGCGTGGTCTTTGAGGAGGTGGCTCATTAAGGAGTTCTTCACCAAGGAGAAGGATGATGCATTTTCTTTGAGACCAAAAAGATGGAAGAAAAAACAAGTGTCAGCAAAGGTAAATTTTTAGGGGTTTTATCTGACAGAAGAGGCAGAGGAAGCTATGGAAAACTCCTAATGGGAAGACCTCAGCATTCTTAGTAAATTTGACAGCAAGATTTACTAAGTACTGAATTTTTCGGACTATAAGATGCACTGGACCATAAGACGCACCTAGGTTTTAGAGGAGGAGAATAGGAAAAAATTTTGAAGCAAAAAATGTGGTAAAATATTTAATAACATAAATAATGTAATATTTCACTGATGTAAAGGTAAACAGCCAGGTAAGCTACATTCGGACTATAAGGTGCACCCCCATTTTCCTCCCAAATTTGGGGGAAAAGGTGTGTCTTATAGTCCGAAAAATTTGGTAAGTCTTTACTAAAGATTAAAGAAGAAAAATGGGGTAAATCCGAGTTTTTTTGAAAGGGAGAAGTTTTGGATTATACGCTGTGGGTAATTGAGGATTAGCAGCAGATGAATACATACGTTGAGGAAGAGCCACATTGGAGTTATTTGACATGGATGTATAAGGGACCCAATTAGTATTACATATGTCATCGTAATGCTGGATAGGTATGGGAGGTTTAAGAGGAAGGAGGTAAGGTGGTTATGATTAGCACTGAGAAACTCTGACTTTGGCGTTTTGAAGGTGTGGCCATACAGATATCTGCTTAGGTTCCAGGTTTGGCCATAATGGTCAGGTGGCTAAAGAGACACTTGGAAGTTCATAGTAGTCAGCATGTTGGAGGGTCTTCAGCCTCAGGAAGTCAGGTGGACATGGACATTGAAGTCTCCGCGGTCATCCCCCAGAAATGTGATGAAGAGAAGTACTGGGTAGAGCTCTGACCTTCAGGTGGATGAGGATTCTGGATATTGATAAAGGCACTAAGTGGATGGTGGGAACCTTCATCAGAGGCAGCTGAATGATAAGAGCGGTACTGAAGAGCAAACAGGGGAAAAAAATTCTTCTCCTGGTGAGTGAAAGGGAGTAGAAATGGACCTAATTCCTCTGGATAGTTCTGTAGAAGAGGTTGCGTCAGAAGAAATGCAGGTCCAGCTCTTGTGAACTTTTGGAAGACGTATTTTTAGGAAAGGCTTAAGGCATAAGATAGATAAATGACTGTTTTGTTATTAACATGGGAGCTTGGATAGAAGAACAATCAGTAAAGAATGGCAAAGGTCAAGTAGCTAATTAGATTAAGAATGAGAATATTTGGAAAGGTGGCCTGTGGAAGGAGTATGGGCCCAGCATGGGGGATGGATTAGGGCATTGGAGGGAGTTTGGAGGCATCCATGAACACCAGGGAGGCAGAGGATGGCAGCATAGTCTGACCCCAATGGCCCAGATGATGTGTTGGTGTGGTAGAGCCACTAAGCTGCTCTGGTCCCTGATGGCACCCCTTCAGCATCTTCTGGTGGAGGCATAAGTGGGTTACTAGGGCATAGGCTTTAGTATATTGAATTGCTGGTATTTAGATATATCTACATATGCATATACTTATAGCTATGTATATGTACATATACATGTATATCTGCATGGATGTGTGTGTGTGTCCCTGGTCCAGCCCTACTCTACCCTCAACTCTTTCCCAGATAGATAAAAATCAGACTTAGGAGGAAATTCTATTTTCTGAAAAATAGCAGCTAGCAGTTTGTCCATTGAAATATTTTTTTATGCCGCCTGCATTATTTTAAGTAAATATGAGCAGGGAAATATTATTCACAATACTAAAAACAAAACATAAAATTTCCCTAATTTTCCTAATAATGGGTTCAGTTTGCTTTAGCAAATCCATTCTGCCCAGGTAGCCCATAGCTGCATTGATCATGTTGCAATTCAGATGTATCATTAAGGTAATAATGTTAGATAATTTGGTTATAAAAATGAGATTAAATTATTTGTAACTTGTATAACATTGCAATTTCAAATGCAAAAGCGTGATTCCCTAAGAATTGTTTATTTCAATCGTATTTTTTTTTTTTTTTGCTGTGTTTGGCACATAGCGTCTGAGTAACTACTTAAAGAATATGAACAACAAATGTCCTTTCGAAGCAAAACCACTAGATTCACTGAAAATAATTAGGCTGAAATTTTCAGATGAGTGCATTTGGTACAGCCATAGACATAGAGGCAAACATTGTTCTCATATTTTCATGTACAAGTCAGGCAATTGAGCATGCAAATTGCAAATGGAAAACTAGGCATAAACTGACAGCGTCTGTGTGAATGTGCCTCTCATCCATGTTCATTTGTGTACTTTGAATGTAGGTTCTAATAAGACCGAGGCAAGTGTGTGCAATTGACGAGTCTGTTTTATTTCTTTAAATCTTAAAAATCGCAGGATTTTAAGTGAATGTTTATCTGAAATACCTAGCAGTGAGTCTTAATTACCTCTGTACATCTATATTTCTGGCTACAACTTGGGAAAGTCAGGGATCACAAATAATATATTTGAAGGTTAAGTTTATGACCCTTAAACACATGGTTCTCTAAACTGGGCAAATAAGATAATAATATTGGTTCCTGCAGGTATGTAAGCAGAGTAGCTCAGTCTAAATTCAGTTTAGAATCAGTCTACACAAATATTTGACTTTGTGCCTTTCAGAAAGATCCAAGATGGAAAAGCCTTTAATATTTGAATAGTAGTGCTTTCTTAAAATCTTTTCTTGATAATGTATAATGATTTTATTTAACAATTTGTGGCATGTTCAAAAGACTGGTTTTTATATATTTCCAAAATTTATTTTATTTTTTATGAATTTTTATTAATTTAATTAAAAGTTTCTTATGCCTTTATGATGATCTATTAATTTTATATTATTCTTTCAAAATGTTTGGTTTGTTCAAGATGCAACATTTTATAACTTTTTAGTATTTTTGTGAGTGACTTAAACTTTCTTTGAATAAGAAAATGTATACCTAATAAATAATATCTATTTAATTAATACAGCTTCCTCCTGGAAAATTGAAATTAAAATTACTGAAGGACCAACTTCAAGGTAAACAGTTTACCACTGTACTATTAGCTGCTACAGATACAATTTCTTCTACATTTGAATTACATAGCAAATTAAAGTGCTAGAATTGTTAGTTCATTTTAAAGATTCTAAGTTCCCAAATGATGACTCTTTACTTCTGGCATTCAAAATACATTTTACTTATATTTGTTTGGGAGGGGCTTATTTTATTGTCAAAGAATGTCAACTTAGAATCTGATTAGAATATAGTATTTTTTTTTGTAGTGAGGACTTTCATACCACTGGTCCTTAAAGTTTATTAGAGTAATCTTTAACTAAGATAAGATTTTTTCAGTATAAAATTGTACATTGAAATTTTACTCTAAAAAATTAAAAGAATGTTGAAAAATTCCTTTATGTTTTAAAACAGTTTGACAATAGCAAACACAAAAATCAATTTTTTTAAGATTTTATTTATTTATTATTAAAGGAGAAGGGAGGGAGACAGAGAGGGAGAGAAATAGCAATGTATGGTTGCCTCTCACATGGCCCTCACTGGGGACCTGGCCCGCAACCCAGGCATGTGCCCTGACTGGGAATCGAACCGGAACCCTTTGGTTCCCAGCCCGCACTCAATCCACTGAGCTACACCAGCCAGGGCACAAAAATCAATTTTGAATATATACTAATTTCAAAAGAAATGACTTGTTAATAGAGGATAAACACATTTAATTTGAATGGTTAAGATGATTTGGTAGAGTACGTTATATATAATATATATGCACCATTTATTTATATATATTATTTGGTAGAAAAAGTTATGTATATTATATATAAATGATATATTATATATAACATTTATTTGAATAGTTAAGATGATTTGGTAGAGCAAGTTATATATCTATATATATATATATATATAATATACATAACATTTATTACAGAAGATGTTCTGTGTAGGCTTCAGTTTGATCCAGACATGGGACAGAATGCTGGAGGTATTCTACAAGAGCATGGTTTTTAACACTCATTACACTCTGTGATTTCGTGTGTCTCATGTGAGTGAGTGATCCGCAGGGTGGATATGCATGGATGTATGTGGCCCTGTGGTCACGGGAGGGGGTGGGAGCTCCCCAGCCTCCCGGGAGAATTAGACTTGGCTACATGCCATTCTTACTAGGTAACTAATATTTAACTATTATTTGAGTATTTAGAAATATGCATACTTTCATTACTTTATCGATCAGAAATATAAACATCATATTTTAAAGTGATTAGCCTGACTTTTTCTTTTCTTCCAGAATCAGTAAGACCACTTCATTATAAAATGGCAAATTCCTCTGGAAGTGAAAAACCCAAGATAAAAGGGAAGCCTTGTGGACAGTGTGAGAACAAAACCGCTCTGCTGGTACGTACACTGCAATAAGATATTGGAGTAGAACTCATGCATGGTCTCAGACACTCCTCCCAACCTAACCTGCTTGGGTAGGCACACACTTTTCCTCTGTGGCTGGTATTAGGATGAGGTGTGCATGCTGCTGGGGAGGGCCTACAATGCCCCGAAGCTCACCCCCTCATTTCTGTTTGAGGCATGAGCTTAACTCATCCTCTCTGCCTTGGATCATGCCTGTCAGCACACAAACATGCTGCGGCATCATCCGTCTACAACCAAAGCTGCAACTACAACCAACACTCTCCTTTGTCCCCCGCATCTCCCTCTGTACTTCTGTTTTGGTAACAGTTGAAGAGTTGACTATACTTGCTGTCATCATATTCTCTTCTCTCATCCTGTCTATTTTTTAAAATTGAGGTATATTTTACTTATGGTGAAGTGGACAGATCTTAAATGTATAACTAATTGCCTTTTGACGAATGTCCACACTCCCAACAAGATAATGGAATACCCCTGAAAGTTCCCTTCTGCCTTTTCCAATTCATCTTCACTGCAAAGGCAACCACTGCTCTGGTTTTTAGCACCTTACATTTGTTAGCACCTATTTTCGTACTTTATGTAAATGAAATTATAATATATATGTATACACACATACAGGAATGGGTGGTTTTACAGTCGTGAGTATGCAAAACACAGAGTTTATTCTTGCATTATTTATTATTGCATTATTTATTATTGTTATTAATCTTCTTTTGCCCACCCCTGTATCTATATTTTGTGTGTAAGTTTTCTTTTGCTCCATGTGAAGATTTATTCATGTTAAATTTTCCAGTAGTTTATTCATTTGTGTTACTGAGTTGTATTCCATAGTACACATACAGCAAAATTTGTTTATTCCTTCACATGTTGGATGACATTTGGGTTGTTTCAGTTTTTTTTCCTTTTATGTTTAAGGCTCCTGTGTACATTTATGAGCAAATCATTTTTTGCCCCCAAATTACATTTATTCTTTCTTTCCTTAAAAGTTCTGAAGTGAACTTAAAAAAAAGTACAAAAATATAATGCTTTCTGACAGCTCTGGAGCTTTCATAGATGTCAATTCATGGGCTTTAACAAATATTGTAAAATACATCAAAATTTAAATGTTGCCATCTTGGCCATTTTAAGTGCAAAGTCCAGTGGCATAAAGTACATTGCTTTGCTTCCATCACCGCCATCCAGCCTCTGAAGTCCTTTCAACTTGCAAGACCGAAATTCTGTACTCGGTAAACAATAACTCCCACTGCCTCCTCCCCTCAGCCCCTGGCAACCTGCACTCTATTTCTGCCTCCATGAATTTGATGACTAGGTTTTCTCATATACATGGAACCACAGAGTATTGTTTTATCATTATATAGTGTTGTCCTCATTTCATTTAGCATACTGTCTTCAAGATTCATCCATGTCGTAGCAGGTATCAGAATTTTCTTCATTTTTT
>PVJI01014295.1:0-44721 GCA_004026765.1 Micronycteris hirsuta
CCCTGGCTTTTTTTTTTTTCCTTTCCATTTGCCTGGAATATTTGTTTCCAGCCTTTCACTTTCAGTCTGTGTAGATCTTTTGTTCTGAGGTGGGTCTCTTGTAGGCAGGATATGTGTGGGTTATGTTTTCTTATCCATTCCACTATTCTGTGCCTTTTGATTGGAGCATTTAACCCATTTACGTTTAAGGTTATTACTGATAGGTACTTATTCATTGCCATTTTTTTTTTTTGTACCTGTGTTCCTCACTCTCTCTCTTTCCTTTCCTTTCCTTAAACCAGTCCCTTTAGCATCTCTTGCAGAGCTGGTTTGGTGGAGGTGTATTCTTTTAGACTTCTTTTGTCTGGGAAGCTCCTTATTTGGCCATCTATCTTGATTGAGAGCCTTGCTGGGTAGAATAGTCTTGGTTGCAGGCCTCTGGTCCTCATTACTTGGAATATTTCTTGCCATTCCCTTCTGGCTTGGAGCATTTCCATTGAGAAGTCAACTGCTAGTCTTATCGGGGCTCCCTTGTATGTTACTTCCTGTATTCCCTTGTTGCCTTTAAAATTCTCTCTTTATCTTGGAATTTTGGCATTTTAATTATGATGTGTCTTGAAGTGGGCCTCTTTGGGTTTCTGTTTATTGGGACTCTCTGTTTCCTGGATTTGTGTGACTTTTTCTCTCATGAAATTAGGGAAGTTTTCCATCATTACTCTTTCAAATAGGTTTTCTATCCCTTCCTGTTCTTCTTCTCCTTTTGGTATCCCTATTATATGGATATCATTATGTTTCATGTTGTCCTGAATTTCCCTTAACCATTCTGTATTCTTTCTGAGCCTCTTTTCCTTTTCTTGCTCATTGTAGGTGTTTTTTCCTACCTTGTCCTCCAGCTCGCTGATCCAATCCTCTGCTTCATTGAGCCTGTTTTTGATTCCTTTTACTGTGTTCTTCAGTTCAGAAATTGTATTCTTCATTTCCTCTTGGCCCTTGTGGTTAGTTTCTATTTTCTTTTTCATGTTGCTGTAGTTTGCAGTGCGTTCATTGCAGCTTCCCTGTAGTTTTTGGTAATTCTCTGTGAGCTCATTAAGCTTCCTGATAACCATTGCTTTGAACTCAGTACCTGATAGATGACTTGCCTTTATTTCATTTAGCATTCTTTCTGAGGCTTCCTCCTTTCCTTTCATTTGGGTATTGTTTCTTTGTCTTCCCATTGTTTGTGAGACTCTTCTTGTTAGCCTCTGCTTCTTAAATTGATCTGTTCTGCTCCCTGGGCTTATGGTGTGAACTTCTATGGTAGAAGACCTGTGAGCTTCAGTGGTGCTGTCTCCTTGATCTCCTGAGCTTGCTGGTCTTGGGCTGTCGTCTATGTTGACTCTCTGTATGTCTGGGATTTGATTGTTGTTGGGTCGTTCTCTGGTGGGTCCTGTCCCCCAGCTGGTTAACTGAGGGTCACTCCATCCACCCCCTCTTGTATTCTGTCATGCAGGTGTGTGAAGGTTGTGTTGAAGCTCGTTATTCCATGTATACAAGGTTTTGAGGATTCTCTCTTGCTCTTGTTCAGTTGTTTGTTCTGAGTAATTTCTCCACCATTTAGTTGTATTTCCAGATAGGTCCTGGGTTAAGTTAGTGTGGCTTCCACTCCCTCCTTCACCATCTTCTGTTGTTATCTGTTGGTGGTTCCTTTGTTGGTGGGTTTCCTCTTCCAGCAGGTACGGGATACATTAATTTAAATTAAAGAACAATTTACAGGGGGAAAACAGTAGAGTGGATGAAACCAAGAATCAAGTCAATGATTTGAAACATCAGGAAGCAAAAAACAACCAATCAGAACAATAGGAAATAAAAAGAAGCCAAAAAATGAGGGTAGTATAAGCAGCCTCTGGGATTACTTCAAGAGGTTCAATGTTTGCATCTTAGAGGTACCAGAAGGAGAAGAAAAAGAACAAGAAATTGGAAATCTATTTGAACAAAATAATGAAAGAAAACTCCCTAATTTGGTGAAGGAACTAGACATGCAACTTCCAGAAAGCACAGAGAGACCCAAACAAGATGGATCCCAAGAAGCCCACACAAAGACACATTATAATGAAAATGCCAAAGGTTAAAGATAAAGAATAACCTTAAAAGCTTCAAGAGAAAAGAAGTTAGTTATCTATGTATGAGTTTCCATAAGACTCCGCTGATTTCTCAAAAGAAACTTTGTAGGTTAGAAGGGATTGTTAAGACATATTCAAAGTTATGAAAATCAGGAACCTATAGCCAAGATTACTCTACCCAGCAAAGCTATCATTTAGAATTAAAGAGCAGATAAAGAGCTTCCCAGACATGAAAAATCTAAAGGACTTCATCATCACCAAAGCATTATTATATGCAATATTAAAGGGACTTGTTTATGAAAAAAGATCAAAATTATGAATAATAAATTGGCAAAAAATACATCTGTTAACAATTGTTATATATTATATCATTTGGAAAGAAATATTAGTGATCTTACCCAGTATGACTGTAATACTAGTAATAAAATTGAATCTTGGAAGATTACATTTATGGTCAAAAAATATTAAAAAAAACAAGTAAACAAGCAGAACAGCAACAGAATCATAGATATGAATATCATTTTGAGGATTTTCAGTTGAAAGGGGAAAGGGGGAAAATGGGAGAATGGTGCAGGGATTAAGATGTACAAATTGGTAGGTACAGAATTGATGATGGATATTAAGAATAGTATAGGAAATGGAGAAGCCAAAGAACTTATATGCATGACCCATGGACATGAGCAGGGTAGGGAATGCCTGAGAGAGTGTGGGTTGCGTGGTGGAGAGGGGCAAAGAGGGAAACATTAGGAAAACTATAATAGTATAATCAACAAACTATGATTTATAAAAACTCTTTGATAATGTCCTATACCCTTAGGATAAAATCCTAAATTCTTAGAAGTCTCTTCACATGATCATCTCTCATTAATTATATTTTCTTTAGTGGCTGAAAAAAGTATTACATAAAATATGACCTGTTTCAAAATAACAATCTATTAAAAAAAACAAGGTTTAATCTCCAAAACAAGTGAAATATTTGATATATATGGACTTTCATTTTATATTAAAGCAAGCATGTAGAAACATTAGTCAAAATATGACATGGCTCATTGGGAATACTTAGTGATTAAGAAAAGCAGTTTAAGATAAAACTAAGGGCAACAAAACCAGAGAAAATTGTTTAGTGGAAAAGATCATAAAACCATAAACTCTCAGAGACAATAGGCTCCAGGCTCATGAAATAGAGGCAGTAACCCCCTGGTCAGAAGAAAAAGGGAAAATAATGCCTGAGGAAAAATAAAAGTGAAACAATTCTCACACAAAATTATGCTGCATCAGTCCCAATAGAGACCTCACTAAAAAAATAAAATCTTATTAAATACATTGCCACCCCCAATCAGCAGTTTCTGCGAAAAATTTCTAATATCCACCAATTATGCGCAGACACCACAACCACAGTCAACAAAGAATTCATCAGAGGCTCCTCATTATTAAAAAGAAAATATCAAAAGAATGAAGGAAATTAGCAGTGTTGAGGGGAGAAAGATGTTTTTTAAATAATGGAAATTAATCCATAATTGAATGCAGAAGAGATGAATCCAGTAGACAATGGATATTGATGATGATTGAGATAGAAAAAAAAAGTGAACACAAGAAACAGGAAGGACTGGCAATCAAGATATTGGAGAAAGAAGGGCAAACTATCACTGACTTTTATGAAAAGAAATTGCAAGGGATGGATTTCTTATTCTCTTATTTTTTTAGGGAGTAGGTAAAAAAGCATTCCCTTGATTTCTGTGTAATATTGAAATTGCATAGTCTAAGTATTACAATCATACCTGTTTTATAAAATAGCTGGTGTGTTGATGTGTGTGTGAGCAGAATGGTACCCTGCCCAAAAGGCAGGTTTCTCCTCTTGACAGCTTCGGCCCATTTCATCTACACCTGACAACATGCTATTGGCAGTCACGTCATCATTCACCTTCTCCAGGCATTTAAGGATGTCATTAGACCTTAAGCTTTTTGTAGCAAGAAAGGATGTATGCTTTTCACTTTTTTTCATGTTGTATGGGGCAGCTTTTCTGAGAAATTACTGCAGTGTTCTCATCGGCCAGATGTCAAGGAAGCTTGAAGGAACAGGACAAGTACTATAGATATTTCAGTGGAACTTGGCTTTAAGACTAAAGAAAGAGGTTCAAACTCACAGACATTACACTTTTTTTTAAAGTGCTTTCCTTCATGACATCAAAATATATGTATATGGAAAGGTAAAAGCCAGTATCAAAGTTGAACTTGGAGACACCTAGATTGATGTGCATATGGACAGAAATGAAATGGAGTGAAAGTAGAGCACTCAATACAAAAGAAGACTTTGAAGATGAAGAAAATGAACAAAAATTTTTAAAGAGGAAGAAGAAAAAGTTAGTAAATCATGAGGAGAGGAAACAGGAAAAATGTATCTGCAATTTAGTGGGCCCTCAATTTTCTACCTGAATAAAATAAATTCTATCTGTTTAATCATTTTATTTGACTATATATATTTGAATAAAATGTATTTTTAAATATATATACATTCAGGCATTATCAGGATTTGTAGAAATGAATAAAAGCTAGTTAATATATTAGAGCCAATTTTGATGGTGCAGTGAAACCCAGAGCTCCAAGGTAATAAAATTTATTAATTCTCTTGATTTATAAGGGCATTTATAAATTGTGTTAGCACACATGTTTTTATCTAATTATCCTGTTGGTCTGGGAAATATACAGGGCAACTGTTGTTGTATATTACAGGGGAGGAAATTGAGACCTAAAACAAAGCACTAATAAACAACTGAAATGGTAGGTAGAAAACAGATTTTCTTTCTCCCATCGAGCCTCTTACTCTTTTCACAATATAACTCCAACTACATTAGGGGAGGCAAAAATGGGTGAGAAGAAAGGTACAATAAATAAACAAGCCAACAAAGCAAAATTATGATAGTAAATCACACATGGATATTATCCAGAAACTTCACAGTAACACTTCTGATTTTTTTAAAGATGTAAGTGATGAAATGACCATGTAAAACATGAAAAAAGGGGAGTGGGCAATAAGGGTGATACACAATTTTAGATCACAATTCTGCTTGGTAAAGTAAACTATAAAACATTCATTTACAAATTCTATTTTAAGGGTGTATTATTCAAGGCTGTCCAGAGAAACAGAACCAATAGGGGATAAAGTTTTAATTATCTGTCTGTCTGTCTGTCTATCTATCTATCTATCTATCTATCTATCTATCTATCGTCTATCATCTATCTAAGAGAGATTGGTTTATTATTATAAAGAATTGGTTCACATGATTCTGGAAGCTGGCTGGTTCAATATTTGTATTGTGTGATCTGCAGATTAGAGAGTCCCAGCAGAAGAAGTTAAAGGCAGTCTACTGTGTAATTGTCTCTTGATGGAATGAGGCCAGTCTTTTTGTTCTATTCAGGCATTCAGCTGATGGGAGGAGGCCTGCCCACATTATGGAGGGCAATCTGCTTTACTCAAACTTCACCATTTAAATGTTAATCTTATCAAAAAAGCCCCTTACCATTTGATTGACAAAATTAACCATCACAAGAGATATATCCTTAACAGGAAGCTAAACATCCAGAGATAAAAAGTGTACCTTATTGTGTAATTTCCACCTGTTTTTTTTTTTTTTTTTTAAATAACAATATCATGTCACAAATGGCAGAATTTCCGCTTGTTCAGGCTGAATATATTCTATTGTATGTATATACCACATTTTCTCTATTCATTCATTGGGGTTATGGGTTGTTTCCATATCTTGGCTATTGTGATTAATACTTCAGTAAACATGAGAGTGGAGATAAAAACAAAAAAATACTTAAATATTTACCAAATATCTACTGAGTGTCACTCCCTCCTCCAGTCTTTAGTGACAAATGGTGAAACTGAAACACAAGGCCCTGATCTTAATGGTTTTTACATGGCCATCACCACTGATAATTTAACATTGAGGCAATGACATGTGAATATTTTAGGTTATTTACGGCAAAAGACATCTTGCCTCAATGTACACATAAGACTTTTCCTCATTGGTAGACTCTTCCTTTAACATTGTTAGTGATATAAACCCATTGACAATTTATGGCTGAGAGAGGCATTCAGCAGTGAGTAGTGAGCATGGGTCCTCGAACACCCACTCTGGGAGAAAGCAGAACGAAATATTTTTAAAGCTTTCTATATTTTCTATAAGTTTATATTGAAATCATTTTTATCAGAGGACTTTACAAGGAGATGCAGTCTCTTTAAAGTGCTACCTGTTGTATTGTCTGACAGTATTGAAAATAGCTTTGAGAGGAAATGTTACATGTATATGAATATTGTATTTTATAACATATGCTTCCATCATAAAACATTTATTATAAGCTAAAATGTTCAGTTTGATTGGTTTGTGGGGTTTTGGACATTTAAATTATTTGGTATTAATAATTTTTTACTGAGAATGATACATATGAATACTTACAAACAAATATATTTTACCCAGGAATACTTGATTATTGAAATACATACCCTTTGTATTAGTTTCCTAAGGCTGCTGTAACAAATTAGCACACACATGATGGTGTAAAACAACAGAAATAATTTTTCACGATTTTGGAGGCCAGAAGTCCTAGGTCAATAGCATTGTGCTAAAATCAAAGTGTTACTGGAGCCATGTTCCTGGGGCTCTGGGGGAGAATCCATTCCTTGTCTTTTTAGTGTCTCATGGCTGCTGAAATTTTTCAAATTTGGTACATATTACTCCAGTCTTCAAGGCCACTATCATCAAACTATTCTCTGCTCTATGTTCATACTGATTTCTACTCTGTGTGTTTAAATAAAATCACCTTCTGCCTTTATCTTAGATAACAATTTGGGATTGCATTTAGAGCCCACCAGGCCATTATCTTTATTTCAAGATGCCTAATGGAATTATATCAGTATAAATGTTTTTCCTATACAAGGCCACATTTATAAATTCTGGGTCTTATTTTTGGGCAGGGAAAGGGAGGCGGGCATTAATCAGTTTACTCTACCAGCCTTGTAACATGTGATTAATGTTCATGAATGGTTTAGTGAAGATAAAGTAGATCATGGTACTGTACTAAACCACCCCAAAATATTGGTGTCTTAAAATAAAAAAATGTTTATTTATCTCTCATGCTACATATCCGTCATACTGTCCTTACACAGGGACTCAGGTTGACAAAGGCTTTACTCTTAGGAATATGACCTGGCACAGAAAGGAAGGGACTGTGTGAACAGTGTACCATCAACTTTTTTTTGGATTTTTATATATTTTTAAAATTTTCCCTGGATGTTGTAGCTCAGTGGATTGAGCACAGACTGTGAACCAAAGGGTTGCTGGTTTGATTCCCAGTCAGGACACATGCCTGGGTTGCAGGCCAGGTCCCCAGTGGTGGCCACATGAGAAGCAACCACACATTGATGTTTCTCTCCCTCTCTTTCTCCTTCCCTTCCTCTCTCTCTAAAATTAAATAAATAAAACCTTTAAATAAATAAATAAATAAATAAATTTAATCTTCATTTTATTTTTTCCATTATCATTTAGTTCCCTTATACACTACTCCCCCAGAAATCACCACACTGTTGTCCATGTCCATGAGCCCTTTTTCCTTTTTTCTCAATCACTCTGCCCCCTAACCTCCCTCGCAGCTGAAATCATTAATTTATAAAGACTATATCCAGAAGCTCGCATTTCATTGGCCACTCCTAACCTTTAGAGAGTCCACTGAGTGCCTAGAAAGTAAAGAATCAAAAATGTTGGTGAGTAGCTATGACTATCACAATGAAGTTGGGTGTTTTAGGTCAAAACACCAATATACATAGAGGGAATTAATTTGGAGTAAAAGTTAAGAATAACTGAATTTATTTAGAACGTTTTTTTTTTTTTTACCAACATCAATATTCTAACTTGGAGATTGCACTTTAAAATTTTACATAAAAATTTAGAAAATACCATATTACTTTTAATATGGTATTATATGCTTAAATTATACACATACTATTACAAGACCTGGACTATTTCTTAAAAAAAATTATTGAATTTATTGGGATAACATTGGTTAATAAAATTATGTTGGTTTCAAGTGTACAAATCTATAATACATCATCTGTATATTTTATTATGCATCCACAACTATAAGTCAAGTCTTCTTCCTTTACCTCTTCTTCTTCATACCACTTTTTCCCTCTGGTCACCACCATACACCATTCTGTTTCTATGAGTCTTTTTTTTTCTTAATCCCTCTACCTTCTCAACTAGCCACCAACACCGCTCCCCTCTGACAGCTGTCAATCTGTTCTCTAACTATGAGTCTGTCTCTCTTTTGTTTGTTAGTTAATGTTGACCATTAGATTCCACATATAAGTGAAATCATATAGTATTTGTCTTTCTCTGGCTGGCTTATTTCACTTGGCATACTATTCTCCATGTCCATTCATGCTGTCAGAAAAGGCAAGATTTCCTCCTTTTTTTAGGTGCAAAATAGTATTCCATTTTATAATTGTATCACAGCATTTTTATCCACTCATCTACTGATGGGCACTTGGGCTGCTCTCAAACCTTGACTGTTGCAAATAATGCTGCAATGAACATAGGGGTTCATATATTATTCAAGTAAGTGTTTTGGGTTTCTTCAGATAAATTCCCAGAGGTAGATTAGTGGGTCATAAGGCAGTTCCATTTTTAACTTTTTGTGGAAATTCCATATAGTTTTCCACAGTGGCTACACCAATCTGCATTCCCGCCAACAGTGGATGCAGGTTCCCTTATCTCCACATCAGACACCTGTTGTTGGTTGATTTATTGATGGTAGCCATTCTCACAGGTATGAGGTGATATCTCATTGTGGTTTTAATTTGCATTTCCCTGATGACTAGTGATGTTGAGAGTCTTTTCATATGTCTATTAGCCATTTGTATGCCCTCTTTGGAGAAGTGTCTATTCAGGTTCTTCACCCCTTTTCTAAATGGGATTCTTTTTGAGGTGTGTGTGTGTGTGTGTGTGTGTGTGTGTGTTGAATTTTATAAGGTTTTTAAAATAAATTTTGGATATTAACCCCTTATCAGATGTATTATTGGTGAATGTGTTCTGTAGTTCAGTGGGTTGTCTTTTCATTTTGTTGATGATATCCTTTGTTGTGCAAGAACTTCTTAGTTTGACGTAGTCCCATTTGATTACTTTTTTTGTTTGTTTCCCTTGCCCAGGAAGATTATCAGAGAAAAATATTGCTATGAGAAATGTCTGATATTCTACTGCCTATGTTTTTTTTCCTAGGATTTTTATGATTCTGAGTCTAACATGTAAGTCTTTAATTTATTTTGAATAGATACTTGTGTATCATGTAAGGTTGTGTAAGTTTTGCTTTTTACATATATGTGTCCATTCTCAACACCATTTATTTAATAGACTATCTTTACCCCATTGTATATGCTTGCCTCCTTTGTCAAATAACGAAAAATGTCTCCCTTAGGATTGGGAACAAGACAGGGATGTCTGTTTTATGACTTTTATTCAACATAGTGCTGTCAGTCCTAGCCACAGAAATCATGTAAGAAGAAAAAATAAAAAGTATCCAAATTGGAAAAGAAGAAATAAAACTGTCACTATTTGCAAATGACATGTTACTGTATATGGAGAACACTGAAAATTCCACCAAAAAACTACTAGAACTGATAAATGAATTCAGTAAAGTAGCATAATACAAAATAAATATACAGAAATCAGCTGCAGTTTCATACACCAATAATGAACTATCAGAAAGGAAAGATAAGAAAACAATCTCATTTACAATTGTTTCAAAATATATGTAAGAATAATTTTAACCAAGGATGTAAAATATCTTTATTCAGAAAATTATAAGATATTGAAGAAAAAAAATTAAGATACACATAAGTGGAAGCACATACCGTGTTCATGGACAGGAAGAATGAACACCATTAAAATGTCCTTACTATCCAAAGGGATCTATAGATTCAACACAACTCCTATCAAATATACCAATGGTATATTTCACAGAACTGGATTATTTTCTTGTAATTAGTATTGATTCTAATTTTGAAGCACAACTGAACTAGGTACTGCTACGTGGGTGGGCCTAAACATCTCTAGGCAGTGATGGGGAAGATGTGACATTGTCTCTTATCGCAGTGTGACTAGCAAGCCCTTTGTAAAGACTTTGATGTTTGTCTTGTGAGTAGCTTTTTCAGCAGAAAGAGGATATAGAGTTTACATAGGGTCAAAAAAGAACAATGACCAATGAAAACAGGAATGAATTATTGAAGTGTTCTGAAGTTAAAAAGAACTTGAAATTAGTTTTATTATTTGTAGTAAGGCCAGGTTCCTAAGGGAAAACTTGAAATGCTGCTTTTGGGTAGATAGCATTTGCCAGGAATGTTCCCTCAGCATTGGCGAACAGACACACACTTATTTGATCAACTTGAAAGAAAAGTTGTAAGAAATAAATGTTTTACATATAAAGGAAAATAGTGGCATGACTTTTTTTTAAAAGCGTGCTATAAACTGAAAAGCATTATACAAATGCAGGCTTCTTTACCTCTGAAATTTAGTATGTTCATCCTTGTAATCTTTCAGAATTTATAGCTCAAATACATAGAACAGTATACTTTTTACATGGGTTTGATATTATCTTGTATTTTCCCAACATTAGAATTCTTAATAGAATATGGGATAGAAAATTGCAAAGAGATCAGATTAAGAGGCTCTCTCTAAATTATCAGCCAAGACAAACAGGTTTAAAGTAGATAGAATGAAATAAATAAAAGAAGTGGTGACTTCTGGGAGCTCAGAAGAAAATAGGAAGCCAAGAAGTCAATTGATGCAGGGGGTGGCTTGGGATAAACATCATAAAATTTTAGAGTAACAATATCATGTATACTTAAAGCAGAACGCTTTTGATTTTAATGAGATCTCCAGGATAATAGGGACAAACTGGGACTCTCCAAGCACCCTGAATTCTATCTGCGCTCTCTTTGTAATTTAAAATACTTTACATTTTATCTACACCAGGAAATTTGTAACTTATAATTCCAGTTGTTAAGTATTTAAAACATTAGAAATGATCATTTTACAATAAAACAAGATATAATTTTATGCTTTCTACATCTTACTAGATCCCTTAATTAAGAAATTATAGAAACACTCTTCCTTTGGGACAGGCTCATGCATTTTTCACCCCCGTATTATTCCTGCCAAGTGTGTTAATTTATTTTTCAAGAAAATATTCACCTTATAATGTTCCTTTAACTTTTATTTATTTTTATTATTGGTCATGGTTAATGTAAAATATCTGAGTATTAACAGTAGAAAAAATTTACTTATAATAGTTTGATCAAAGAACTTCCAGAGAGTTTTGAATGTCTATATATTATTATTCAAAAGAAAAGAATAAGTACAGATATCATAATAGCTGGAAAAGCTAATATTATATTAGAAAAATTTAATGTGATACAATTGAAAGCATTAAAATGTCAAATGGTATTGAATAATGAATTCTGCAGAAAGTATATATGCTCAAAATAGATGAATAACCCATTTTTATGAATGCCTATATTTCCTCAATAACAGGAAGAAGAAATAGAATTGGGTTTTAAATAAAAATTATTGCCATTTTGTATCTTTTTTGAAATTATTTGAAAAATATTTGTCTTTTACCTACTATATTTTAAAACCTTATTTAAGTGCCAACAATAAGTTAACAAAACTCTCACATGGTCTCTGTATTCAAGGAGTTACATTCCAATGGAAGTAAGCAGACAATAACCAAGATAAATATATAAAATATAAAATAATTCTAAATATACATTAATATTTGTATTCTGTATAAGTATTATATATCAATGTATATAACAGAAATACAAATATACAATAAATGTAGACAAATATAAACACTCTAAGTAAGATTAAGAGTGACAGCTTAGGTGAGGGTTTGGAGTAGCTATTTTACAATACGAAAGAGAAGACCTTTTTGAGGACTGTAAATTATATCAGTTGGGCATACAAAAAGATCAGTGGGAAGAATGTTTCAGTCAGAAGAAATAAAGGCAAAAAGCTCTATATTAAAAGTTAGTAATATGAGAAAGTTGTTGGAAATCATGAGGTTATGAGGCAGACACCAAGAAAACCGGAATTATCTTCTGGAGAGTGGGCCCCTTGGTAGACCAGGCTTCCCCTGCAAGGTGAGTGTGCTAGGAACCCATCTGGGTCAGTGCACCAGTGGGCATTGTTGTGAGAGGCTGTGTTCAGCCTCAGTGAATTATTTTTGAAGACTTTCAATGTATTTGCCCATTTCACGATGGGTGATTTACGAGTGCACCTGCCTGCACCGCACTGAGTATTCAGCAGTTTTTAACCAAAAACATCGTGACCCCCATGTGTTTCCCTCCCTAATTGACCCAATCTCTTCCTGAGTGACTTTTTTTTGTTTCTCTGGATCAAAAAAGTCCTCAAGGGAAATGATTTGCCATGTGAAAGAGGTAAAACAAAAACCGACAGAAGCACTAAAATGAGTCAAAATCAATGAGTTTAAAAATGGTTTAAGAAGTGGAAAAAAACTCTTGATAGGTATATTACATCAAATGGACAATACTTTGATGGTGACTAAATTTAAAACATGTAAGAATAAATACATTTTATAAATAAATTCTGGGGTTTTGGGGCCCATCCCTTATGAAATATTGGAGTGGTAGACAATGAGAGGATTAAGTTGGGGCCTCTAGACAAGAAATAATTCTAAGCAAGGAGACAGATAATATTTTAATTTTAGCAAATCATATTGATTAAGAAAACACAATAGAAAAGAGAAAAGATGGAGGCAGAGTATTAATAAAACAGAGCACTCCAGAAAGGGAGAATCCTGGCCCACAGGGGCTACATGGATGGAAGAAATAGATAGAATTAGTTTGTACTGAAAATTTGAAGGTAATTTCTAGAATGGTTTACCGGCTTTGCCTCACATCTGCCATGACAGGCATACTCTCTTTGTGGCTTCACATTCTTTGTCTTTATATTAGGAGTTATGTTCATATACAGTGTTGTAGATTTGTCTAGTTCAAGTTAAGTTATAGTGTGTAGTTCTGTTTCTCGTTCCTCTTTTTTCATTTGGTTGTTCTCCAAAAATCAAGGAACCTAGTAATATCCACTTAGCCATTTTAGACTCAAATGTCAATAAGACATTGTTTTTATAACAGTTTCCAAATATTTCATTGTTGAGATATATGATTGTTTTAAAATTTCCCTGGGTGGTGTAGCTCAGTGGATTGAGCGCGGGCTGCGAACCAAAGGGTGGCTGGTTCGATTCCCAGTTAGGGCACATGCCTGGGTTGCAGACCAGGTCTCCAGTGGGGGCCATGTGAGAGGCAACCATACATTCATGTTTTTCTCCCTCTCTTTCTCCTCCCTTTCCTTCTGTCTAAAAATAAATAAACAAAATCTCAAAAAAAATAAAATAATGAACTATTGTACATTTTGTACAAAATTGACAATTGTTTAAATCACCATAAAAGAGGTGAATCAACATAGCAAGAGGTTATCAGAATTTATTTTGACACTAACTAGAAAAAAAAAGTCAATAAGATAATTACACAGGTATGCTTTGCTTGCTGAAAGGAGTCTCTCTGAGAGTTAATGAGGAGGAGAGAAACTCTAATTTGTAACACACTTGTCTGTGTTCTTTTATCTAAAGAAAATAAATGACTAATCTAACCTATTCCTACACAACTCTGTGCAATAAAGAAACTCACTATGATCTAAGAAGGTTTTTTTAGCCTAAAACATAACTTTATACTGTTATGACTCATAAATATTCTATGTAGGAAAAATTAATATCACTCAAAATTAATGGAACAGAAAAGATAACCAACACAGAAAATTTTATTACAAGGAAAAGAAAACCAAGGGGAGAGAGAAAGAGACACAAAGAGAGAGACAGAGAGAAAACAGAAAAGCAGAAAAGTTAAGAATACTCATCAGAAATGTATTATGAACAAAGATATGATTATATGTGTTACCATTATGCAAAACAGTTAATTAATGTATTGCTTCTATACACCGAGAAACCGAGTCTTTCTACAAAGACACAGTAGGACAGTAGAAGATAAAATAGTATAACATTAGAAGAGGAAAGAGAGTGGCCTTGGAAATGAAGGCCGCTACGGCAGCAGCAGGAAGGAAAGGTCCCTGCTGAAGCGTTAAGGGCATGGAGAAAACCTTGAAATGAGAAAGGACATGAATAATGGCTTAAAAGGGACATGAGAGAAAATGATTAATTTTAAACTGTTTCAAAGTGTTTCACTATATATATATAATTTGTATCTCTGAAGGCAAGAAATTAAATAATGGGAGAGGAAAAATTCTAATAGTATAATCCCATACATTTTCCAGATGGAAGGAAGGTCTTTGAAATGAAAAGCTTTACTGTCCATCAATTCTACTTCCAGAAATTTACACTAAATTTATAGTCACACATCAGCAAAATGATGTATGTAAACTAAAATTCCAAATGGCTGGTGTCAATGAGAGGAAAACATCAATAAATTAATGAATTTGATGTCACAACTGAGAAGCCATAAAGGTGAACAACTGGAAAAAAGGCTGAATGCAAGGTTACTATAATGTTTTACCTGTAATCACATTTTTTTCAAAATTTAGTTTTGATAACACTGTTGTTTTCTATTTTCATTTACTTGGGAAGTAGTATTAGGCAAAATCGCACCTATCTAGGTTCTATCTAGAACTAGGTTCTAGTTCTATCTAGGTTCCTAGTACTATTCTCCAGGGCTCCTTGAAGACACATTTGAATCTAAGGCTGGGGCAGGAAATATTCAAGATGAGCTCAGAATATTTTTTTAAAAGGGATATAGGAGTAATGTTTGTATAATAAAAGAATGCCTATAATATGATCTATAGCAGTATAGCTTATTAAGTGAACTATACTACATTTACACAATGTCATACTTGCAGATGTTTAAAAAAAGTTAAGCAGTTCTACATAACTGCTGTGGAAGATCTCCAAATCACTGTTTGTGTGTGTGTGTGTGAAAAACCATGCTAGGGAAGAATAAGTGTCCATGAATGTGTGAGCATATGTGCCTGTGTGTGTACACACACATATTCTGTTAGTTTACTTTTTCTGAGAAGAAAACACCAAGGTAGCTTTAGTTGTGTAAAGTATTTACTGGAGAAAATATTTTTGAGGGAAAATGGGGAGGGGGCCACAGGTGGTAGAGTAAATTTTGATACTGTGATACAGTTTGTTCCCTATGAAGACAGAGAACAGGAAAAAGGATTGAAATGCAAGAGTCAGATTACAACACAGTTTCAGTCAAGCTTATGGAGAATCTTCAAGTTGAAGTCACCTGATGGAGATGTCCTGTATCTCGAAAGAGCAGACCTACATGCTCTATCATTGGCCAGGAGTAGTCTGTGGGCATCAGTGTGTCTACGCTAGTGAATTCAGAGACTAGCACCTGGCACTGCTGGTCGATTACTGCCCAAGCAGGAAACCAGAGTGGCATACTTTCATGGCTGCTGCAATTTTTTTTTCTTTTTATAGTAAAAGACTTGTTTTACATGCAAGTTTGGGAATAGTGCCTGCTCTTTCATGGCCTCTCTTTCTGAAGGAAAGCAGAGACAGCAAATGTTAGTGCAACAATCTATTGTTCTGGTCATTGAATTCGGTCTTGGGGTTGCGATTGTGCTTCTCCTTTCTCTCCTATATAATCATGCTAAATTTCACTTATCATCAGCTGTCGCCTCAGCATGTCTCGGTGGCTTACCCAGTAACCTGACCCAAACCTTCCTTCTCAAAAGGTAATTCTGTTATCAGGATGAAATTGTTGCGCATGTCAACTCATATAGGGCAAGAGAATATCAGAAGGCACCCATGTTTGTCAGTTAAGTTTTGCACATTCCTCTCCATTCTGTTAAGGTAGTGCTGCATCTTTCTGCTGATCAGGGTCTATTACCCCTGCCGGTAATTGGCGCCTGGACAAAAAGCCGTGGTGTAACTTGTAGTTGGTAGTCCAATGGAAGCCTTGCTGTATCTCCTTACAATAGGGTGTCCTATTTGTGAACCAAGATTTCCATTCTTGAAGAACCAGGGTGAGGAAGTATACATTTCCCTTATGGTTCATTAGAAATAATAGTAAGTACAGTCATTCTTCTTTGTGCACATTCGCCTGGGACCTACATAATCTTCCTACTGGGGGCACAACACCATGTAAATTCTTAATAAATATACTTTACTTTGAAGGACGGCATCTATTCTAGCTTTTGAGATAGTAATTCAGCAGTGCATTTAAAAAGATGTTCCAGATTTTGATGGGACCAATTATTTCCAGATGGTGCTTTGTGTGACATGATCCATTATTGTGAGTGAGAGCCACTACGTGAGTCATATGGTCATATGCTATGTAGTGTCAGATTCTATGCCTGCAGATCAATTATCCTACATCTTGTATAATGGTGCTGGCTTGCTCTTTAAAAGCAGAAAAGACAAATATATACTCAGAAAAAGGTGTCTCTCTCTGAGGTGATTGACTTCGGAGTCCAAAGTGGATTGAATCAAATACATTCAGATTGCTAGCAAGTCACTGTTTGATTCCCTTGAGGAATATTGCCATATTGCAGATTCAGTATTCATATTTTTTTTTTGACTCTTGGAATTTAAGACACAGCAATAGCTAATGAAATTTCATGCTGTTTGGTTCCTAGACAGTCTCTATATATGTCTCCTTGACCCTTTTTGTGTTTAGAGGTATGTTCTGTAATGGTCGCTGAAGAAGCCTGGCTAACATCAACTGGCCAAGTCATATGTTTTATCTGTGTAGTTGTTCTCTGCTTCATTGTGCTGTATGTTTTCAAACGTGCTTTAACATGGGCTACGAAAATCTTCCTAGTACATACCCACACAAACATATATAAAAATATATATATACACACATATACATGCATCCACATACTTATAACCACAAACCTTTGTGTCTGTGGTTGTATTAACTTTCTAATACCACTACCACAAAATATCACAAACTCAATAGTATAAAACAACACAAATGTATTCTGTAGTTTGGTAGGTTAGAACAACATTGATCTCACTGGGATAAATCAAGGTCTTGTTAAGGCTACATTTGGCTACATCTTGTTAAGGCTTACCTGGAAGCTCTACAGGAATGTCTGTTTTCTCACCTTTTCTACTTTCTAGTGGTTTCCACGTTCCTTGACAATTGGCCCTCTTCCCCATAATCAAACCCAGCAAGGTGGTATCCCTCTTACTGTTCTTTCATGATCAAAATTCCCTCTCAACGTAGACAGAAAAGGTTCTTCTCTTTTAAGAATGTGTGTTCTTAGATACAGCCCACCCAAATCATATAGGATAAGCTCCGCATCTCAAAGTCCTTACCTTAGTCACATCTGCAAAGTCCCTTTTGACGTGTAAAGTAACATATTCTCAGGTTTCAAGATTTAGGACATGGATGTCTTTGGAGGATGGCAGCATTCTTCTGATCACAGTGGTTTTCTAGTTATTGTTCTTCCAGACTTCTGAACACATGGGTGGGCCATTGGTCTCAGTCTAGCAATCTGTTTGAATCCTCACCTTAAGCCGCCACTTTCCATCCTTTGTGCACAACTGGGTAAACTACTGTAGTTTTCTCCATGAGGAAGATTATGTTTAATCCCCACCACTGTTCAAGACCACCCTTGCATATGACCATAATGCAGCTGCCGTTTATTTTCGGTTTCCCCCCAATCAATCTACCTGCAGATCAAAGTTTGATCATTTTTTTCTCCTTCTTCAACATCATAAGGGCTCCTCTCCACGGTATGACCAAGCACGGTGTGGGTACTTGATCATGCAGCTTACTCATATATTTTCATCCTGCTTGGGCTCAATGGAAGATAAAATATTTTCAACATACATGGCCCCGCTGCTAGACTCATATGAATTTTTACATTTAGTGTTTCCAGAAGAACACAACTCTTCATGGTCCAGATTTCTTTGGACTATATTTCGATAGATAGTGGAAGAGTTAATATAAATGTGAAGCAAAATGTAAGTGATATTGTTCATCTTATATGGACATAAAACTGTTTCTCATTTTCTTATTTAGTTTGAATGGAAAACATAGTATTCACCAAGGTAATGATCACATTGCATATACATAGACATTATTAATGGGCTCTCTCAGAAATACAGTGACCAGCAAAGTAGCTATGATCAGGGCCTCTACGTGGTTAAGTCTGCAACATTCCACAGCCATCTTCAGTAATTATCCAGTTTCTGCAGGAACCAGCCTGGCAAATAACATGGATATATGATAGAAACAACCAGTCAGTCATGAATCGTTTACATGTCTATTAATGACACTAATCTATTTTTACCTATCTCACAGTCTGGGAACTCAGTGTGCGAATAGCTCTGTGAGGTGTCATTCAATTATATACTGAAGTATATCCATTCCAATGACATACTTGGGGACTGGGAAATGATTGCTAGGTAGGTTCATGGACCTTGTGGACCCACAGTAGCCAGTACCCCATTTATTACTTGGTCCTTGTGAGTTCTCACTTATAATATGGGAGACATCATAGCTTTTTGGGTCTTGTGGTTCTGGTGTCAGTTCAGACCTTGAGAGTAAGTGTGCTTGAAATAATTGGGTAGTTCCCTTTCCCCACGTCTTGGAGAATCATCACATTGTGTACTTTTTTATGGAGTTGAAGGATTTTCCTCATCATGACATAGGCACTTCTTAAATCAGCTAATTCTAGACCTAAAATCTTCCTGACATCTGAACAAGGGATTTTAACTTTGGCTTACAATAAATACCTTCAACCTTGTGCAGGTTTTGTATGCAAATGGCTAGACTCTAGATTTAGTAGTTATTTTTCTATGGACCAACATCGATAATCCGAGGCAAAGTCTCTCATTGACTAGGATCACATCAATTCTCCACACTGTGGGTAGATATGTATAAAAATGTATGTAATGATTTACTTTCCTTTCACTGAAGTAGGAGCCAACCACTTTCTTTGAATAAAACCAAATCTGTTCTGCATATCAATTTTAACCAGTATCTTTGTTTCTATGGTAACTGTTGGCATTGCAAACCTTTCTGAATCTATATAACATGCAAGGGTGAAGGGCATGGTGAGAAAGGGGAATTATAGATAAGCCAATGTTTCTATAAACTATATTAAAAAGAAGGAGGCAGAAATTCTGGATATCAGAGCTTGTTATTAGGAAAGCAACCAGTAGATAATGGTTTGAAATCTAAAATACATTGATTGAACAATGACAAAAAGGGCAATGAACGGTTTGCATGAAAAAGGCAACATTTAGAAATGCAGGGCAATTGGCTTCCACTGCCTGCGAGTTGGCATGTGTTACATTAGCAAGGGACATTTTTTCAGTTTACTTTAAAATGATCTTCATGAATTTGCAGGTTACTTGCTACCTATACCTCAGTAGAATTATACCAAAACAAAATAAAAAAAAAAAACTTTGTGTTTCTGCAACTCTTCATTTGTGAAAATTAAAACCTATGAAATTAATTTCAATTTTATGAAAATCCTTGGTTTTGTTGGAGAAAAGCCATAGCCTAAATGATAGGAAATGTGTGTGTGTGTATATATTTCTGGAAAAATCTGAAACTGTTAAAATAATTTTAAGTTTTCATATTCAGTTTCATCCAGAAATCACAAAATACATGATAAATTAATGAGTTTAATTGTTTTTAATATGTAAATAAAATTTAAGTCTCAGAGAGTTCAAATTAGTTCACTTTAAGGTCTATAGAAATAGATAGCCATCTTGACTCAAAGTATATCAGAGCTTTCCTGCTTAGTCATATGCTACATTAAATCTGTCTGTATAATTATATTAATTAATAGAAAATGACTGTTATTAGTAGTAATATAACTTACATTTACATTTTACCCTACAAAGTACATTATTTTTTAATTTAAAAAGAACATATCTGTAAAAATGAAAGAGCATGTTTATGTTGAAGAATTAGAGGGCCAGGAAACAGTAGGTGAATACCCTAAAGTCGCTTGGCTAGTCAGTACTAGGACTGGGAGCAGAAAGACCTTCTACCTTGTCTGTGCATCTCTTTTCACAATTTTATCCTTTGCATAACTCAGTTCATGTACTGGAACACCAGCACGAACCTCATGTTAGTTTAACATCAACATTCGATCAGTTAACGGAGATGCCTACTAAGTGACCAATGTGGGATCGATTCATGTCAATTCATATCTCGGTGGAGACAGAGTGGGATGGTGTGAGATGGCATTAGGTTAATTAGAATGGCCCTTAATTTAAAACTTCTGAATTCTTTATTTCTGGAATTTTCTACTGAATATTTTTGGATTTCGGTTGACCACGTGGCTAACGGGGAACTACTGTATTCAGATTTGCTGCCTTTTAAGTTCATCCTTTTAGTTGATCCTGCTTTTTGTATGAATGTAAATTAGGCTTTCAGAGTCAGAAAACTGAGGAGTAAGCAGCATTTTAATAATGAATTTAAACAGTTTCCACATTCTTTCACAGTAGGGGCAGAAGAAATAGTTCTAACTAAGCAGAGGGCACACTTATAGCTGCTCTGCTACATGAGAAACAGTTCTTTCCATTTCCTCAAGTTATACATATTATAATATCTCATATATAAAGCTGAATGTTATGATTGCCAGGAAAGATTAAAAAATGTACAGTTCCTGTGGTTCAAGAGACATAACCAACAGAAAGTAATGGGAAAAGGCTTGCCCTTGATTTTCCTGTCCTTTGCCCACTGGAAATGAGCTGGATGCTGGACTGATGGACTTCTGACAGCTGTTCTAGCCTGTGACCTCTTCTCAGTTCTTGTAACTAGGTTGTCATTTGCACTGGTGGGAAAACGTTTTGGTAGCAGAATGGCATGGATAAAAACAAAGTGAGGAGGTTGTCAAATATTTTTGTTTAAATTTAAAATGGAAACAGCACTAAATACATTCTACAATTCAACAGCTTCTCAAACAACAGATGTGTTGTGTTGTATATACAGTATCTGGCACTGTTAAAGGGAATTGGTTTTTTCTCAAACTAAACCTAATGAGTTTTTAAGCAGTTCCTGTTTACAGATTCTACATTTACTCGCAGTAGAAATTTAAGATATCCAAATGTATGTGGATTTTGCAGAATATCTTTACCCAACTAGTATACTTTCCACACAAAAAAAGGATTAAAAACACACACACACACACAAAACTACACTCAAGTCCCGGAGCTCTGGTTATTAGCATTTATTTGGCACAGATGCTGGAGCATGCCACAGCATTTTTGGTATGTAATAGCTCCTTTTAGCATGTATTTCACTGTAACTTATACTAAAACATCCTTCCAATAACATCTCATCAATTAGATTTTATTTTCACCTACCATTTCCCCTATTTGTCCCCAAAAAACATACTAAGAAATCATCAAGGTTTATTTGTTGTTCATTTTTCTAATGTT
Organism: Micronycteris hirsuta; assembly: GCA_004026765.1. Taxonomy (NCBI): domain Eukaryota; kingdom Metazoa; phylum Chordata; class Mammalia; order Chiroptera; family Phyllostomidae; genus Micronycteris; species Micronycteris hirsuta. Next base: position 21,588 of record PVJI01014295.1, read on the forward strand.
TGTATTTAAATTTCAATGTTGTCCAAATACACACACATACATGTCCATTACTCTGTATGTGTGTGTCGGGGGGGATTGTCTACACCAGCATTTTCTATTCAATTAAAACCATGCCACTCTAGTATTGTTTTTGCATTTTGCATTTTTGTGTACAATTACTTTGACAATAATAGTTTAACTCCAAAAGTTATTATCAAAAGAACAAACACACAAATTATTTTGATACATTTATATTAACTAAAAGCCAAATGATGCCAAACCTTCGACAACAAGGGTATCCTGTAGTCTGGGTTTGTAGGAAGTGATAGAAGTTTTGAGTTGTCCCAAGACACGCAGTTCTAGAGATGCTTTGGATTTAATGAAACCGGTGCTATGGCATACCATAAATACCCATTTCATACATAATTCCACTTACAGACATCACCTGCTCTTTAGTTATTATTAAGAACTTTTTCATGTTTCTTTATAAAAATTTACCTTATCTTTTACATGAGCTATGAATTTATACCTAATTTCGTTGTTTTTATATATTTAAATAGCATATTAATAATAATCTAAATGAGCACTCAAGAATTCATGAAAATAATTTTACCCATTCAAATGAGGTTTTCTATTACTCAAGCTTGAACAGTACAGGGTGGTGCAAAAGTATGTTTACAGTTTATATGGAAAACTAATACAATAATTAATTAATAATTCAAAATAAACTCTGTTTCACATACAATTTTAAACCTATTTTTACCCCACCTTGTATTGTGTTACAGCCTTAATGTATTTACTGGGGAAGTAGATATGTTGTAACTTTCTCTATTTTACTAAATAATAAGATTTTTCACTGTCATTTAAGATAAACCCTCTCTTCAACTATGTTCTCCATTAAAATATTTCTTTGCTTCTGGGCAACTAAATTGCAACATTCATACACCATCTTCATTGTTGTGGAAGTAGCAGGAGGAAAAATATTAGTGTGGGCTCTCCAGATTTCCTTTGCCAAAATTTAATGTGAAATATTCTATTGATACTATTCACAAAAGCCCTTGGCACTATTGACAGAATAGTTAACGCCTTCAGAAGACTTTGTATTTCTTTAAGTCTCCAGGATAAGTTTACCAGAAGCATTTTATTTTTCGTATGAAGTAAGTTGTTTTGGTTTGCTCATTATTGACATAAATTCAATGCTAAAGGCAGTATCCCCAGATAGTCTCCTTTATTGTGTATCCCAGTTCTCATTTTAGCACATAAAAAATATCATTCTGTACACTCTGAATCCTCAAGGCTTCTTAAAACATAGGGGTCTCCTGTTACTGAAGATATATTCTTTTGGTATTGTTTGTTCAAATGTTTCTATGCATTGCTAGATGCCACTTGGTTTGTTATATCTATTCAGTAATTAAGAAAAAATATCTATTGCTGCATGCCACACACTATATTGTACAAACTTCTTGTACTGTTCACTCTGGAATGTGTGTAGGAATCTACCACTAAGATAGCTGGTCAATGAACTTGCCTCTCGGTATTCACGTGCTTGTATATTTCACTCTCACAGTGAATCAGGCTGCCTTGGATAATTGTCTTAGTCAATTCAGGATGCTTTAAAAAATATTATAGCCTTGGAGCTTAAATATTTATTTCTGAGAGTTCTGAATATTGAGAGGCCTAAGATCAAGGTGCCAGCAGATGACAAGCACTTTCTTCCTAGTTTGCCATCTTCTTGCTGATATTCTCACATGGCAAAGAGAAGGGTTCTGTTCTTTTCCTGGTTTTCTAAGGGCTGTGATCTCATCATGGGCACTGCACCTCATGACCTCATCTGAACATCACTACCTCCCAGAGGCCACACCTCCAAATGCTATCACATGTGGGATTGGTATGTAACATGAGGTTTGGAGAGACAAACATTCAGTCCATAGCAATAACCAATAAGATATTGCAGAGATTATTGGTGTGACTTCTGGTCGTAGGTCATAAAATATTCTGCAGCTTTTCTCTCAGTTTTTGGGATCACTGTTTCTGAGGCCAGCAAACCGCCATAGTATGAGGACACTCAAGCAGCCCTATGGACAGGCCCACATGGCGAGACACTGAGGCAGTCTGTCAATAGCCATATGTCGGAGTCATTCTGGAAGCAGGTCCTCTGGCAGGCCGGTGTCAGAGTGTGAGCTTCAGTCCTTAGTGCAGAGCTTCGTCCTGGCTCCTAAGTGTTCTAAAAATTAACCAGTGTTTCTCTGATGTGTAATGTTAATCATTTGTGTATCTATTCTCTTTTCTAGTTCAGATAACTCTAAAGTACTTTTTTAAAGGTTACATCTAATATACTTTTACCAGTCTACAAATGTTTATGTATAACTCTATCAGACAAAGTCTAGTAAAGGATTGGTAAAATTTATAATTTTCTATCATAAAAAAATTAATTGATCATTTATTTCCAACATTTTTAATTCCTCAAATGGAATGAAATAAATGTTTGTGAAAGTTGAGATGGTCTTATATAGATACTAATTTTAGAAAAATATGCAAAATTCTTTTTTTTTAAGATTTTATTTATTTATTTTCAGAGAGAGGAGAAGGGAGGGAGAAAGAGCAATGTATGGTTGCTTCTCACATGGTCCTCACTGGGGACCTGGCCCGCAACCCAGGCATGTGCCCTGACTGGGAATCGAACCGGGACCCTCTGGTTCCCAGCCCGCGCTCAATCCACTGAGCTACACCAGCCGGGCAAAATTCTTTTTTTTTTTACAACCTGTTCAAAAGTTGTCATTTACTCCCTCAAATAGAAAGTATACATATACATATATGTATATATACACACACACACATATATATATATGTGTGTGTGTGTATATATATATATATATATCTACGAAAATGTACTTGGGACCATATATATATATATATATATATATATATATATATATATATATATAAATAGATAGATAGATAGATATACACTTTTTAAAATTATCACTCCTTTCATGGAAGATCTGCTAGAGACATAGTAGCAACTTATTAGCAACTTTCATAAGCTTATATTTTAGTAATTGTCAAAATATTAATTTTTAAAAATATTTGGATTTTTTAAATATTTACTCATTTATTTTCTATGGGATACTGACACTGAGAATAAGGAAAGACCTCAGAAAACTGTTCGCGGCATCATTCAGAAATATTTAAATTCTTTGAAAATTTCACACATGGCTTCAAAATGTCATAGCACATTCAACACAGATGTTCGACATTAGTTACAATTTAAGTTGGAAGTAGGAGAAGGGGAGAGTTCACTCTTTGTTACCAAAATATTACTAGAGTGCTCCATAAAATATGGTAGCAAATCACTACTTTTGTGGAAAAAAAATTGCAAGCTTTCTTCCTTTTATTTATTCTTCTTAGCTTTCTTAGCCAAGAACCTAAGCTAGCTAGCTAAAGGTTTTAGCATTTTTAACAATGGTTGTGGATTTTTTTATCCATGTCCATTGTTTAAGTCCAGTTGTCTCTGCTTCCCCTCATTACTCCACCTCACCCCACCCATCCCTGCCTACCACCCTCAAAGCTACCCCCTTTGGCTTTTTCCATGTGTGCTTTATATATATTCCTTGATGACCTTCCGCCATTTTTCCTCTCCCCCCTCCCTACTGGTTACTGTCAGTGTGTTCTTTATTGCAGTGTCTCTGGTTATATTTTGCTTGCTTGTTTGTTTTGTTGATTAGCTTCACTTATAGGTGAGTTTATGTGGTATTTGTCTTTTACCACTTGGCTTATTCCACTTAACATAATGCTCTCCAGTTCCATCCATGCTGTCATGAGCAGTAGGAGGTCCTTCTTTCTTTCTGCTGCATAGTATTCCATTGTGTAAATATATCATAGTTTTTTGATCCATTCATTTACTGATGGGCATTTAGGTTGCTTCCAGCACTTGGCTATTGTAAATTGTGCTGCTATGAACATTGGGATGCATAGGTTCTTTTGATTTGGTGTTTCAGGATTCTTAGTTTGCAATCCCAGAAGTGGAATTGCCAGGTCAAAAGGCAGTTCCATTTTTAGTTCTCTGAGGAAACTTCATACTGTTTACCACAGTGGCTGCGTCAGTCTGCTTTCCCACAAATATAGTAGGGTTCCCTTTTCTCCACAACGTCACCTGCGCTTATTGTTTGTTGATTTGTTTATGATAGCCAATCTGACCAGCGTGAAGTGGCATCTCATAGTGTTTAAATTTGCATCTCTCTGATGGCTGTGATGATGCTGAGCATAATTTCATATGTCTCTGGGCCCTCTGCATGTCCTCCTTGGGGAAGTGTCTATTCAGGTCCTTTGCCCATTTTTTTAATTGGGTTGCTTGTCTTCCTGGAGTGGAGTAGTGTGAGTTCTTAATATATTTTGGAGATCAAACCCTTGTCCGAGTTATCATTTGCAAATATATTTTCCCATAGAGTTGGTTTCCTTTTCATTTTGCTGATGTTTTCTTTAGATATGCAGAAGCTTTTCACAGGATAATTTTATAAAACATTTAAAGAAGAGCTAACCCCTGTCCTTATCAGACTATTCCAAAAAATCCAAAAATGGGAAGACTCCCAAACTCTTTTTATGAAGCCAGCATCATCCTAATCCCATAACCAGATAAAGGCACAACAACAAAAAAAAAAAGAAAACTCTGTGCCAAAATAGCTGATGAGCATAGATGCTAAAATCTTCAACAAAATATTGGAAAACCACATCCAGCAATACATTAAAAAGATCATACACCATGACCAAGTGGGATTCATCTCAGGGATGCAAGGATGGTTCAATATTAGCAAATCAATAAGTGTAATACATCACATAAACAAAGAAAGACAAAAATCACATAATCATATCAATAGATATAGAAAAAGCATTCAATAAGGCACAACAGCCATTTATGATAAAAACACTCAGCAAAGTGGGAATAGAGGGAGCATTCCTCAATATAGTAAAGGCCATATATGAGAGACCTACAGCAAACATCATACTCAATGGGCAAAAGCTAAAATTTTTCCCACTAAGATCAAGAACAACACAAGAATGTCCACTTTTACCACTTCTATTCAACATAGTACTGGAAGTCCTAGCCACAGCAATCAGGCAAGAAAAAGAAATAAAAGGCATCCAAATTGGAAAGGAGGAAGTAAAACTGTCAGTGTTTGCAGATGACATGACAGTATATGTAGAAAATGCTACAGATTCCACCAAAAAACTACTTCAATTTGGCAAAACAGCTGGATACAAAGTCAATATTCAGAAATCAGAGGCATTTTTATAATCCAACAATGAAATATCAGAAACAGAAATTAGAGGAAAAATCCCATTTGTTATAGTAACGAGAAAAATAAAATATGTAAGAATAAACCTTACCAATGAGGTAAAATGCCTTTACTCAGAAAAACTACAGCCCTGGCTGGTGTGGCTCAGTGGATTGAGCGGGGGGCTGCGAACCAGGGAGTCACCGGTTCGATTCCCAGTCAGGGCACATGCCTGGGTTGTGGGCCAGGTCCTGAGTGGGGGCCATATGAGAGGCAACCACACATTGATGTTTCTCTCCCTCTCTTCCTCCTTCCCTTCTAAAAGTAAATAAATAAAATCTTAAAAAAAAAAAAAAAACTACAGAAACTGAGAAAACACTGAAGAAAAGAATTAAGGAAGACACAAAGAAATGGAAGCATCTACTGTGTTCATGGATTGGAAGAATTAACATCAAAATGTCCATACTACCCAAAGCAATTTATAGATTCAACACAATCCCTATTAACATATCAATGACATATTTCACAGATATAGAACAAACATTTCAAAAATGTATATAGAACCCAAATAGTCACAACAATTTTGAGAAAGAAGAACAAAGTAGGAGGGATAACAATACCTGATATCATACTATATTACAAGGCCACAGTAATCAAAACAGTCTGGTACTGACATGAGAACAGACACATAGATTAATAGAACAGAATGGAGAGCCCAGAAATAAACCCAAGTCTCTATGGTCAATTAATATTTGACAAAGGGGACAGCAGCATAAAATATAATAAAAATAGCCTCTTCAACAAATGTTGTTGGGAGATCTGGATAGCTACATGTAAAGAAAACGAAACTCAACCACCAACTTACACCATACACAAAAATAAACTCAAGGTGGATAAAAGACTTAAACATTAGTTGTGACACAATAAAAGTCCTAGAGGAAAACATAGGCTGGAAAATCTCAGCTATTCCATGGAACAATATTTTCACAGATTTGTCTCCTAGAGCAAGGGACATAAAGGAAAGAATAAACAAATGGACATGGATTTTTAAAATATTTTTTCTCCCTAAAACTTCTTGTCCATTTCTTGTTTTTCTCATTGTCTTTCAATCTTTTAATTCCGGAAGTTCAAAACGTGGGTTTAGGACTTACACAGACCTTCCTTGAATCCTACTTACAACTAACTTGTGGTCTTGAGACACAATTATTTTACTTCCTCTTATCTCTGATTCCTCTTTATTGAAATTCTGGCATTGTAGTACTTACCTTAAATTATTATTTTGTGCATTAAACATAATAATTTCCATGAAGCCCTTATCATAGCATTCGGTGAATAGTCAATGAAAACTTATATAAGGTTTCCTCTCTCTCTTTTTTTTTTTTTTTTTGTTGTGATGACCTTAAAAATACATCTTACAGACCTCTAACTAAAGGAAGCACTATAGATCAAGGTCCCCAGCTGCTGTGTTCTGAAATCCAAAGCCATGTTGGCACTAAGAGCATACTTCCCAAAGGCTACTCTCAGCCAAGGACTGAGTGTGGGTGATATTCTTTCCAAGGCAAGATATTCCTAAGAGACACAGTACTCTTTAAAGCTGATTCTGCTTTGAAGGCTTCTGAAGACCTTACCAAACATTCCTTAGACTGCATGGCAGTGTAGCACACTTCTACCAGTCTCTCCTTGCTTTCTTCCCTCAAGCACAGACTGCATAATGGTCTGGTTTCTCTCTCAGATTCCCCATATTCCTTTACATAGACAATGATCCTATTAAAATCTTTACAGCTCTATTCTCATCTTAGTGCCTGATTCTTACAGAGCCCAGACTTCTAATATCTTTAGAAGATCTAGACCTTTGCCATCAACTTACCTTGGACTGCTAACACCTATGCATCTTACTTTTAGCCTTACCTATATTGTCCTGCCTCACTTCCCTCACCTGCAGTATCTTGCCAATAAAGCCCTGGTATCAATAAATAAAGTATATGAAAAGGCCAATTTATAGAACTCATAGTCTGTTTCTCAAGAGCTAAATTGGACTGATCCAACTTTGCCCTTAGGGATACATCCTGAAAACATTATAATAAATGGATTACTTGGCCTAGTTTGATCATTATTAGAGAATGAATAAAATTTATCTTGATCATTTTTGTAGAGAAATCGAATGAAACATACCAAATACACAAATGTCAGTCAGTTAAGAAGTTATAAATACATTTCACTGAAATGTAATACAGATTATAGCAATTACTACAGATTTTTCTTGTACTGTCTTTACACATGTCTATATATGTAAAAATATTTGCCACAGTTTTTATAACAAGACTTCACTTTTCTGTGCTTTAAACCTACAAGATGAGTCTCCAGATGGGAAGGGCCATGTCACTAATCAATCCAGTACCTCCCAGAGTGGATCATTTCTCTTTAGAATTCTTATACTTTGATTCCTGGTACCCTCACTTGAAGGCACCCCAGAAATACATCATTTTAACTTTAGAGTCTTGATATAAATTTATAACTGAATTGTACTTTTAGTTCAATTTTAGCTCAGCACAGGCAGCCTGTAAATACAAATAAATAAATAAATATAAACAAGCAAATATATGATTTAATAGATATTAAGAAAGCAGAAAAGGAATACAAATTATAAGAATATAAATAAAGAATGGCTTAGAAAGAACAAGTGTGTTGTACTAGTATAGATATCTTGCTGTTAAGAACTAGAGGGTCTTGCTCCATTTCTCATTGGGATGCGATAGGTTTGTTGGTGCCTTAAAGAGCTGATCCAGTTTGGCAAGTGTCATTTAAGATTTTCTTTCACCTGTTAACCCATCTCTTTACACTCTTCTTCCATCAGGCTTTTGTGATAAAGATACAAAGATAGAACTTACTTGAATGCAGCCCAACTAAACTGTCCCTCTAAAAGTCCTGTCTCCCCTCCAGGTAACTAACACCCAATGAATGTTCTCGCCACGTCGGGTGAGACCCTGTTGATAGACCAAATAGTGTAACTTGAACTCCACTTTAACTCCGAACTTGTAGCTGTAATATAATACATCAAAACATTCATCTCATGAGTATCAGAAGTGAACACTAGGCCGTGGATACATAAATATCATATCCCTTGCGGTGCCTTCAATTTATTTGAAGCTCAATGTAATTTTGAAAAGAAATATTTAATCTTTTTAACTTTCCAAGCACGAGATGCCTGAAAAGTGCAATAGTGCCCTGTGTCTCCTCTGAACTGCTGGTCCAGGTGTTAGATTAGCCAAGCTACTCAGTGCCAGGCTCGGGTCAGGGCCTAAACACTCACTGTTGGGACCTTTTCATTTCTTCATCTCTGTGTGCCCTCATCTGAAAAGGACGTGGATTAAGAGAAACCAGTAAATCAGATTAGAAATACAAAAGACACAGAGTAGTCTCAGCTCTCAATTTGAAGCCGGCTTCACTCAAAATGATATTTTTGTGTCAATTGCCTTTTTTTTATCTCAATGGTGACTCTAGTTCAAGTGTAATTATTAAAACTAATAAGAACTAAGGCAAATATTTTAAGAGACAAAAAAAATCCAAGAAAAACACAAAAAAGGTAATTCACAAATCAGGTAAATTTCTGAGATATATTCCATTAGAGTAGTAATTAAAGCATGAAAATAAAATGAGGTGCCAGTTTCCTCCTAAAAATAACACATTTTAATGCAGAACATATCATTTTAGTCCAAGTATTTAGAAAAGAGATGCCCTCATTCATACCCAGTGGGATTACAATAAGAGTAGGTTTTTCTGGAGTCAATTTGCTAATATAAAAACCCTATCCCTGAGCTCTTTCTTCTGCCATCCCATTTGCCTTCGATGACAGCAATGGAGGTGGCAGCTGTCTGTTTCCTAGCCTCATTCTTGTTCTCAGACATGTCATAAAGTCTTAGACCATAGACAGGTAATTAGACAGGTATATAGAAAGAACCAAAACAGTTTATTCACCATCTATCACATTAATATGAGAAAACAAAAACTTATAGGAAAAAAAATGAGGTGCTGATAATAAGATGTAGAGGGGATTTAAGAGCCAGAATTTTTTTTTTAATGGGAGGGACATACAGCCCAATAGCTGTCAAATAGTTTTATGAATCAAATTTTTATTGTAAAATTGCTGAGATATTTCTCCTAAGAACCAAAAATATATTATGAAAAGACCAACCCAAGTATCTCAGGATCGCCACTTCTAATGCCAGGCTCACTTTGTGATTTTAAATTGCTTAAAAAGAAAAAGAAAGACTGGAAAAACTTAAAAGCCATATAATTATACATATAACCTTGGAACCAATAACCTTCAGTTACAAATTAGTCTTAAGAAAGCAGTCACACCTGTGTTCAATGAACAAACTGTAGTCATTGCATGTGAGTGTTTAATATTATAAAATTTAAAACAATCCAAATTTCCAAATATGAAATCTTGGCTGAGTTCACTTATTCAAACCATAATTATTTATTTATGTTCCAGCCACTTTTGATTTTCACAACAAAGAGCAAGGTAGACTGAATTTCTTTTCGCTAAATTTTATTGGGAGTATTCCACAAAGAGTATTGGATATTAAGATATTAAAATTGTATTTTAAAAGAAAATTTTTAATGAAATGGAATTCACAGTTTTGAAAAATAATATGTATATGTATGTTTATAAAAGAAACACGAAAATGATACCACTACATTTACAAGGAATTTACAGGTGATATTTACAAATCTACTTTATTTTCCATCTTTCTCAGAGCAAGTGTTTAAATAAGACTTTACTTTCTTACTATATGTTGATTTCTCAATGAATAAAGTCATCTATTTTTGATACTTTCACTAGTTGCATGATCCAAAACATACATTATGTTTGAATAAAAGATACACACACAAATGCACACAAATTACACAATCACATTTACCATAGATTTAAACATCATATTTTTCTCTTTGCTTTTGATGTACACACAAAATTTGGAGTGTTCCAAAGATGAACAGTGAAATATCACAAAGCAGTAGCCATGATACCCCCATGTCTAAGGTTCATAAATGTTCAAATGTTATATGCTGGCATAGCTGAAATAGAAATCAGAGTGCTTTTATTTTTAATTGCAAAGAATTTGTCAGTCACGGGCCTTCATCCTCATTCTTCCATTTCTTGACTGTGAGTTATTGGCCAGTCTCAGCCTCCCTGTGCTCAACTGTGTCACCACAGAGTAGGGATCACATGACAGGCTGCTGAAGTAGTTTTTACATATTAATGATAAAATATTCAAATGCTTCACAATATATTTGGCATAAGAAAAATAAAAAATTCAAGAAACAAATGTATGTATGCATAACTTGTAATCTTCGGATTAAACATAAATCAACATAAAAATTATACTCTTGTGACCCTTAGGATTTTTCCATGATTTGTTCTGTTAATAAAATTTGCATATTTTATTTAAATAATTATATTTTAATGTGTGTTATAATTGTATTTATTTTCATAAAAGACAGAAAAATTGTGAGGTCCAACAGTTTATTTGAGTACATGCTTAAGGACAAACCTCAAGCTCTTTATGTGTTTCTGCCTTGTACATTACTTTTATCTTTCTATTACAATAAAAATAGAGAGAATAATAGATATGCACATCATTTGGGGGTTTCCCAAAAGACAATGCAGTAATAATAAAGTAGGAATTTTTAGGATAGTCTTTTAATCATGCCGGCCTCCGCACCAAACACAAAAATCTCACATCTAGAAGGATTGATTGCATCTTTAGTCAAGAGGTCATTACAAGAAGTGTATTTATTTGCATTTCAAAATTTTTCATAGGGCTACAATGTCTTCACTCCAGCTCCTCAACCGTCTAGTGAGCCTTTCACCAGCTCCCCACCCACTTTCATCAGTGGGTCAGAAAGAGAGCACCTCAGTTTTCTAGACATCAGTCACTCCAGTTCATGCAATGCTAGAACTCTGGAAGCCAGTGATGTGCCGAGCCTACTTACAGGTACAAGTGGCTTTATGGAGACTGTATTTTTGAGTTTTGAGAGAAGAGGAAGACAAGAGCCATTCAATGATGCACTTATTATGTATGAGTATTTCCTACCCTAGACTCATTTTATTTCTCCTATAAGGACTAGGGAATGTTGAAATTTGAATAATGGGTATATTTTGATTAGAAAATTTAAATTAAAAACGATGACATTTTGGGCATCTTGCTAATTGGTGAGAGGATGAAAGAACTGATGAAAAAAAGCTTAGTGATTTAGAACCTATCTTTTTCTGTGAATATGTTGCAGAAGGTAATTTGCTCAATAGGTCCTAAATCTGACTGATTATCGGAATTGCCTAGGGAGCTTTTTTAGAATATTTACCAAACCCACCCCTGGCCTCTGTATCCGGATCTCCAGAAGTCTCTTTTAACAGTGGTCCATGGGGGATGCTAACGAACACTCAGGTTAGGAAACCACGGGTCTGGAAAAGACTTCATTGATTTCTAGGAATGCATAATGTAAGGTTTAAGGTATATAATTCTTATTTTTAAAATAATTCTGCTTTAATCAATCAATTTTATTCTTAATTAGCTTAGGTGCTTTTTATTTTAATATTTTCTTTCATGGTCTTTAGAGTTTAGAACCTTTAGAGCATATCTTACCAGGAATGGGAGAGAGTTAAAGATACCTTACTAATGATTTCTGTATTAAAGATACCTTACCCAATGAATTATTTTTTTTAAATCAATATCCAAGAGAATTTAAGTTGTATGTTGCTTACATTCATTAGTACTATCAATGGCTCCTTTCTGGAAGCTCCTGGTTCCTCAAAGAATATGTTGGGGGACCATAAACATAAACAAATTTCTATAAATGTTTATTCAGTGAAAAAGTACCTAAATCTAAATCTATTATTTTTCCACAGTTAATGATTGACAACTGAGTCATAACTAATGTGCCAAGCACTGTGTAATAGTTTTTACAATGTAGACCACAAGGAGAATATGGTATTATACTTGTTTTGAAGAATTTAATAGATGGCATGGACTTTTTTTTTGTTTGTTTGCTTTATTTTTGTACTTTAAAGATCCTTCTTATATTTTGCCTTTCCTTCCTTCCTTTCTTCTTTTTCTTTGCTTTGTTCTTTTTGTTTGCTCTCTTTTAATTTATAAATTGTCCTTCCTATTACACATTTGCAACCCTGATTCCAGAGTTAATTGAGGTATCATACTCTAGTAGGAGATTATAACTTAATAATAATTCAGAACTTCTATTTTTTTCTGGGGCATTTGCATGCCTGGATATTTTTAGCCTATTGCAGACCATTTGTTATTTGTTTGAAGATTAAGGACTCTAGGAAAAAAGAAGAAACCTCAAGTGAACAAATCATATATGAAAAAGAAAGAAAAGAAAAGAGAGAGAAAGAGAGAAATAAAGAAATAAAGAAAGAGAGAGAAATAAAGAGGAAGGAAGGAAGGAGGTAAGGAAGGAAGGAAGGAAGGAAGGAAGGAAAGAAGGAAGGAAGGAAGGAAGGAAGGGAGGGAGAGAGGAAGGAAGGAAGGGAGGAAGAAAGAAAGAAGAAATTCAGTGTGTTTTCATTGCTGGAGTTCAGGCATATCTCACAATCCAGAGAACTGTTGGAATACCTGGGTAGATGTCTATTTTCTGAGGGGAATAAAGGCTCTCCTGAGAAATAACTCATTCTAAGAGCCATAATCAGCCTGACTTAGTAACAAAGCATAATTGTTGATGAGGAGTAGAGATTTTGAATACAGTAAGGGGCCACTAATCAAATCTATTCTTAACCCTACTTGGCCTTTCCTCTGGGATGAAGTGAGAAAACCAAAGATATTTTTTTTTAAAAAGCAGTAAGTATAGAAGAAGGCATTAAAAATTTAGTATACAGTGTCTGGCGCATGAAAATGACACAGTGATTGTCATGATAATGCTGTGAAATATTGTTTTTACATAAGTATTTATAGAATTCCAAATTTAAGTGATATGAACTGCTGTTTTTCCTGGATTTCATTGTAATGAATTGAGATTGAAATATTCTCTCCCAATTCATTCATTCACGTACCCAACAGATATTTTCAGAGTTTGTGCAGTGTGCCAGGCTCTGAGACAGGAACTACAGGCACAACAGTGTGAAAGACAAAATGAAGAGTGAAACAATAAACAAAATTTCCATTCCATGCAGAAAACGCTGAGACTCCCAAATATACAAGGAGTCAAAACAGGTCTCTCCCACAGAAACAGAATGACTTCTATGGCAGACCCTGAGGTCTAATTTATATCCAACTGTGAGAAATTATGTGGAGGCAGAAAGTGGTATTGAAGTGGTTTTTTTTAATTGTCTTATTAAAAAGTACTAAGACTGCAAAGAAAAGGAAGAATCTCACCAAAACAAAAATGTAAAGACAGATACCACGTGTGTGTTACGTTTTTACAAACATATAAGCTAAACAGTGTAACTGAACACTGAACAGAAAAGTTGATGTAACTAAAGTGAGCAACATTTTTCAGGGGCTCACTTTATTATTTACTGCTGTTACAGTTACAGATAACTCATTGCTTTCAATTTACCTAAGAAGAAAATTATTTGATTCATAAAACTAGGGGGGAAAAACAAGCATAAAACAAGACCCACTGCATTTTTACTTCCCATAAATATTTTCTACTTGTGCATGGCTCCCAGTTACTGACATAAACAGGTCTTGCAGCATTCTATAGTCGATAGGTCTTGGAGCACCAACCCATTTCTCATTGCTGTGTGTGTGTGTCTTGACCCAGCCCCGCTAACCACAGTTTACTGAACCAGGAATGGACATCTGACTCAAACTAAACCTATCAGTTTCTTTCTCCTAGGAATTCGGATTCAGAGACATGGGTCAGGCTATTATATTTTAATGTCTTAAAATGAAACTTAGATTCTGTGAATCCTTATGCCAAAAGAAAGAGAGGCATTTAAGAAGTACTTATTTTCATTTTAGTGGGCACGTTGTGCTTAGTGTTCATCAGTCAACACTGTGAGGATGTACACAATGAAGAGATAAGAACCCGCATGAGTTCAGGGAAAAGGAGATAAATGGCAGGGATGGCTGTTTGGGTTCTTGAAGTATTTCAATTTTGGTGTCTGTTTTCTCTGGGGGCCTCAGTGCACCAAATACAGTTTCTGCCATTGTTTTCAGTGAGATGCTCTTTATATTTCTACTAAAGTTCCCTGATCAGCATCTAACTTATTCACTTATTTATCTACTTTATTTAAGTAGATTTATTTTATTAAAACACTCTCTAAAATCAACCCTAAAATGGGTCTGGGAAAATGGTACAACTGTCTCCTCAGAAGTTCATTATATTTTGGAAATTGAAAAATATGTGATTACAATGTAAACAGTAATGTATAATTATTAAGTAATTTAATTATTTCAACAAATATTTAAAGAAAAATTTGTACACAATTCAATGTTTACTTAGTAATATGAGTTTCCTTAACCTAATTTTTTGAAAACACCATCTTAAGAAAGTGATATGAACTAATATTTGGGAATTATAAATATTATTCTTAATTACAATTTGTGTGACCTTCGTTATGCCTCAACATTGTGAGAGCACTATCTATAAAAAGTAGTCCATAATTACTCTTTTAACTACTACACTGTCATTTTATAATAATAAAAATTTGAATTAGAATGAATTTGTAATATGGAAATGGTTCTTCTCTGGGTGAGTTGGTACAATAAAAAGTGATGACCAAGTGCCTAAGTGTCTGGTTTTTTGAATCTAGTTTTCACATGACAATATTTTAGTTTCTCATGTAGTGAGACTTATTGTATCTTGTTTAAAATTTTCTTCAATTCACAGAAGAGAAAACTGAAGACAAGAAAATCTCAGTGACTTCTCTCAGTCCATATAAAATTGAAGTTACTCAGATTTCACAGTAGAAGCTTTCTTCATTATGTCATCCTGGCATTAATGGAATCAAAGTTGTTTTCCAGAAGAAATATTTAATAGTAAAGATATTTTATTTTATTTCTGTAACAACTTATAGTTTAACAAAATCTTATAACATTTTTTTGGTCCAAGTAATTTTAATAAACTTGTTATTCATGGAATCTGAGGAGGTTTTCTGCTCCTTTGGAGTGTCTAATACCTACGGAGCAGTGGGAGGACTCAGTACAGGTATTAGTCCTTAACTACAGGCCCAGATCCTGAAAACGCAGTGGACAAACCAGCTATCAGCAAGCGAAGGCTCCCGAACAGCAGACCTTGCAGGAAGGGCAGTGGAAAACCGGGTTCACCACTTCGTGGGTAATGGTTTGCTATTAAGAGAGGAGGTGGGAGGCAGCTCTAGTAAATCCTTTGCTTCTTTTTAGTTTTTATGGACTGGGGAATATTTTAGAGTTGAGAGAAAACAAATTTAATGTAAGCTTCTATTGAAAATTTAATATAATATTATTAATTTTTAGTGACCAAACATTAAGAAAGCCATAGCAATAAGAACAGGCATTTTAAAGTGTTCTTACTTTAGCTGGAAATATACTTTAACAATTAAGAATCATAGACCAAAAAGAAAAAAATAGGTTGCACTTCATTCTTCTACAGAGGATTCTCTTAGGCATTCTCTCTGGCTACGTTCACTCTGACAGGCAGCGTCTCAGAGGAGGCTGGCCCTCCTGCTCCTGTGATCAGCACCAGGGGTCGAGCTCCTCCTAAACTCTAAACAGATTCATCCAGTCCCTTGTGCTCTTTGATGGATTTCTCTCCATCCCATCTGGTTAAAAGCCACTGGCACCTCCTTTTAAAACACACCTTTTTAGGATTTGTATACTTTTTTATATGCTTTCCTATCTTTAATCATCACTTATGTTTTCAAGATTTCATTGTTCTGCTCCATTGTGTTCATTTATATTTCATTATATTCTCCATCTGTCTATCATATTTTCATGTCATCTCTACTATTTTCTATAATAGTTTCCTTCTGCCCTTTATTGACGTGTCAGTTTTATGCTTCCTGCTTTAATCAATATCTATTTAGAAACGATTTACTATTCTTCAGTAACTGGCTTTAGTGTATAGCCATTTATCATAACAAACTCTGATTGTACATTCTATTTTTCTAGATGTCAGCTTTCTATCAATGTTTCAAAATATATCTTATTTTACAGCTGTTCAGACAATAATTTTAAGTGTAATGTGTCTCTCTTCCTACAAAATATCATTTCATAGTCAGCATATTTTAAAATTATTTCCCCTGAATTATAAAGTTTGAATAAATTTAGAAAGTAGCTCTAGAGTAGAAAATACATCTTTGAAACTTATATGCTTTTAAAAAGAATTGTCAAGAGAATATATTTGCTTATGAAAAAGATTATATTTTGTCAAAAAATGCTATCATTTATAGCACTTGGGAAATTACTATATTAATAGTGAGTTAAAACATTGGCTATAAATTGACTATATAGAGAACATTTTATTCCTTTTCTTTAGCAATTTAAAGTGTTTAGATGAACTTAATGTTTTCTTATGCTACAACTGGTCATACATTTTTTATAGAATTCAGTAAAAAATGGCATGTAAAGTATTGAATTCTGTGTTATTCCTTTCTCTCATTCTCCTCTTGTTACGATCTCTCTCATTGTTGAAAGTGTCTCCCCGTTAGTTACTCATAAATTACACTGTCTAGACAAACTACATAAATTAAATGAACTCTTCAGGGTACACCAAATCAATTTTTGAGAATTTATGATATTGACATTCATAATCTTTATAAGGCTGAGAAGAACCTAAAATCCTTCCAAGTATTATTTTCCCTCAATTCCTGAATACATTAATTCTCACATAAGGAATCTTGGGATAATAATTATAAACATGTTTTTCTAGGATTGGAGGGACCTAAATGTGAAGTTTGGAATATTCTCTTCCTGGCTGTGTGACCTGGGCCATGATATATGATCTCGATGAACATCTGTTTTTTCATCTATGAACTAGTTTAATCTATTAATGAATATTCTGCCTTACAGGTTATTTGTAAGGTTAAAGGATCTAATGTTTGCCATATTCTTCACATAGAACCTGGCACATGATCACTCATTAAATCATTGTTTTGTTGTCTTTACAATTAAAGAAATGGAAGAAGATCCAGGGAGGTAGTGAGGAGTAGGAAGCAGTGAAATGCTTTCCTCCCAAAGCCCAGCATCACCTGCTGGTGAATCACATAAACAAGAGAATATAATATTTTTAAAATATACTTTATTGACTACATTATTACAATTGTCCAATTTTTCCTCCATTGTCCCCCTCTGCTGAGTACACCCTGTTCCTCCAGCATCCCCCTCCCTCTTAGTTCATGTCCGTGGGTCGTGCATATAAGTTCTCCAGCTTCTCTATTTCCTATGGTATTCTTGACCTCCCCCTGTCTATTTTGTACCTACCAATTATGCTTCTTAATCCCTGTACTTTCCCCCCATTTTCCCCTTTCCCCCTCCCAGCTGATAACCCTCCAAATGATCTCCATGTCTATTCCCGTTCTGGTTGTTTGTCTTGTTCAATTTTTTAGATTCAGTTGTTGATAGTAGTGAATTTGTTGTCAATTTAATGTTCATAGTTTTGATCTCCTTCTTTTTCTTAAGTCCTTAGACATTTCATGTAAT
This sequence comes from Micronycteris hirsuta, assembly GCA_004026765.1. Taxonomy (NCBI): domain Eukaryota; kingdom Metazoa; phylum Chordata; class Mammalia; order Chiroptera; family Phyllostomidae; genus Micronycteris; species Micronycteris hirsuta. The sequence goes on from PVJI01014295.1 coordinate 39,478, forward strand.
AAGGGCTTGGTGATGGTGAACTCCTTTAGCATGACCTTGTCTGGGAAGCGCTTTATCTGCCCTTCCGTTCTAAATGACGGAGAAGAGTGTTGAATGCTGCTCCAGTCACTAGCAGGTGGTAAAAAAAGAAAAGACGGTGAATTGTAGTCTCTCTTCCCTTTTCTCAGGCACATGTAGAGTGGCTTTACAGAACCATGAGGTGATAACGTAGGACTCTTTGATGTTCCCATAAGCTAAAAACTAACAATCTATTTGTGTTTTGGGAAATTCTGTGGACAACTAAGATTGAAATAACATTAAAAATAACTTTATAATTTATTAAAATATAGGGTCCTTCCCATAATCAAATCAACCTAATATCAAAATGCAAACTTTTAATGAAATTCATGGCAACAGTCCAGTTAAGTGCAGATGGGTATTATTGAACTTAAGTCTATCACTTATCCTCTCTGGAGGATCGGTATTGCATGTACATATGTCAAAAGCCAATAAACTAATATACTACCCAAATAAAAGCAAGGCAAGGCTGCACAGATCCCTGTTTTTATAGTCAGTTGTCTGGATTGCTCTGTATTTGGAAAACTGATGAAGGATCTATGATTGGTGCATTTAGATAATGTATAAAATCTACTTGGATTCATGCAAAAAAAATAGCTAGATTTAAAGGTTTAAGTCAAGGGAATAAGAGGAAAGAAAAAATTACATCTGACTTTTGTTGTTCATTTTAATGTGGATACTAATTTGCATAAAGATTCAGAACAGTAGTTTAAAAACATTACTGTTACAATGACGTTAAACTTTTGAAAATTTAGAAAATGCTTATTCAAACAAAATTATGAATTAGATGTCAAATGTACCTCAATAAAGCTGAAATTGAAAAAATATGAATTATATAATACTGAAAATATAATGATAATATCGTGGGAAACATTAAAGCTTTTTATGTCACTAATTTTTAAAGTCAGAAATTATGGAAGACATTAACTCTTCTCTTATTCTTCCTTTATCTGATAAATCACGAAGTTCAAGATCCTACTTCTAAATATCTTCTCAATGCACTGTTTCCTACTAAGTTGACTCTGGGATGCACAGGGTCAAAGGAAATATTTATTGTGGGGTCCTTATTCATATAAAAAATGTAATTTAAAAATATTCATCAGCTGATGACAAGTATAGTGATTTATAAATAAAGATTTAGAGTAATTGGCAGAGAGAATGTGCTAGGTATATTGACATATTTATTAATTTTCTCATCAGTTCATGTGAAAATGATTCACAGTGAGGCATCTTATTTTCCTGCTCAGGTCCACTAACCATCTTTGTGTGTTCTTTATTGGCAAATGTGTCATTCCTGGCTAATGTCTTATCTCTCACTGTGAGGAATTGCTCTCAGGTTTGCTTTGAAATGATATGGACCTTCCTGCCTTTGCAGTTTCCTCGTATCAGTTACTTAATGCTGGGGGTTACATTATGACTCAGGATACTGTATTATCCATTGCCTCCCCTCACCATTCCCAAATCCTGGCTTCCAATATTTTTCTCAAAGCTTGTTACTGCACTCCATTGATGATGACCTTGAATATAAGCCTTGCCTATGCAGGAGCTGTTATTTATTTTCTGGACAAGTTCATTTAGCCATTTAAAAATTTCAAGATAAATATCAAAAATTTCCAACCACATATATTCTTCAATGTACAATATTGGACTGTGATCATTGTGTTCCTGTAATGTTGTATCTTTCAATATTTATTGCACCTCTGCCCTTCACACACATGGTCACTGAGGTCAGTAGGCAAGAGGCCTGTAGACAGAATTAGAATAGCATTTGCACACGGAACATCTCCCACTAATCTGACATGCATAAGACAGTGCCACTGCCTTGACTGGAAGAGTCCATTAGCACTGCAGAGCAATAGTGAAAAAAGCCCTTAGACAGAACAGATGCAGCTATAACCAAGGACTAACTGCCCTGGTACATGAAACCAGCATAATGACAGGGTAACTCTCCTGGGTGCCGTGGATAAGTGGGTACACAGGGTAAAAGATGCTGTCACCACCTCAACTGAGGTACTGTAAGACAGTGGTTCCCATATAGGGATAATTTTGCCACCCAGGGGACATTTGTAATGTCTGAAGACCACATCATTGTAAGTGCTCACAACTAGATGGGGGAGCAAGGTTTTTACTAATGCCAGTAAAAAGATGTATCTTAGTAAGGACGCCAGTAAATGTCCTGGCATTCACAGACTGTCCACCTGCCCCACTCCCAAAACAAGTAATTATTCAAGTTAAAATGTCAGTAGTTCCAAAGTGCAGAGACTCTGCAGTAGACCCCGGACCACACTAAGGTAGAAATTCAGATGGGCAAGAGCTGAGGGTGATTAAACTTAAAAGTCAGCAATGGACTTTAGTGTTCTAGACTCCTTAACTTACCATGTCCGATGTGCATACCATCCTAAATCAGTATGTTAACATCATACTAGCGCCCCTCCAATGAGATCCTGACATGAAATACTGGTCGGTGGTAGCAGTCCACTCACAAGAGTGCCATCGTGGCCCCGGGCATTTAGATGCAGGGCCTGTGGACAGCGTTACAGCACAGGATCTACAGGCTGCTTGAAAAATCTTGCCAACCCCACTCATGTAGTGCAGCGATTTTCAGCCTTGTTTTTATTTTATCTCAAGGCACACATAAACTAATTACCAAAGTTCTGTGCCACACACACAAACGCATTTTTTTGCCAATCTGACAAACAAAATAGGAATAATTTTGATCCATTCACACCAAATGGCTGTTGTATCGGCTGGTGTCATTTTTTTTTTTTTAATTTGACAGTCTAAGAGGAAAAGAGGTTAGTGCCTCTGACTAAATAGTCAGGTATTGAACATTTTAAAAATTCTTGTGGGTGCCCCAGTTGAAAATTGTTGATGTAGAAGGATGAGAATTGAATGGGGTACTGAAGGGAAAAAACAGGTCCCTGGGTACAGTGGGTCATGGCCTAAACTTAGCGTAGCCTGCCTAAATGGCACTGGATCCTGGCCAGTGCAGGCACCAGGGACACAGAACATTTTGAGGAAAACACTTCAAGTTCAGGTCCCCAGAAGTATACACTCTGCTACCTGGTCTCCTTTTCACTTCCTGCAACAGCATCGTCTCTTGATATCTCCAGCGTGCTCCTCCTAACTGTTCTCTCAAAGTCACACCTGCCAGTGCTCATTCTTTTTTTTTTTTTATTTCAACAAGAGTGAGCTCTCTGAAATGAAAACTCATTTAATTCTACCTAAGGTCATTCAACTTTTTGCTTTTCTCAGGATAAAAACCCAAATCTTTAAAGTGACCTGTAAGAACCTCAGCTATTGTCTAAAATTCCAGTCTTACTAATTATGTCTCTCCTCTCCCTCTTTATTTTTCCATCATAATCCATACTGAACTTTTAAAATATTCTTTAATAAATCACGATTTGATTTTTTTTTTAACTAAGGACCTTTCTAGAAGTGGTAAGGTCCACCATGACCTACTGCTTTGCCTTTATCTGCCCTTGAGATCTCTTGTTACAGACACTTCTTTCTAGAGTATTTGTTTGTTTGTTTTTTTAATTTCCTCTTAGGCTACATTTTGTTCAACTGTTACACACACTTGTAGCATCTCCCAGTTTATTCACACCCCTTATAATATTTAGTCAGTGTCTGTCCTCTTCTTTGTATTACACATTCCGTGAGAACAAGGACTGAATCAGACCTGCTCACTACGCCACCCTCATAAACAACACACAACCTAGCACAGGGTAGGTTGATTGCTAATGGATACTTGTTGGCTAAATAGATGAATGAAAACTACTTTTCCTATTAAATTTATTATCAAGTAGTCTCTACCTTTATATTACTTTTTAATATTAGAAATACTTCAAACATACAGAAATAGAGAAGGGATTTATGAATGCTGAATTCTCACCCCTGAGATCTAAGAATTGTCACCATGTATGTAAGCCCCTTGTGATTTTAATGCCGCTAGCATTTTTGGCAGCTAGAATTAAAGAGTTTAATTCCTTTTTTAAAATGTATTTATTTGTATTGTTTACTCTATTACAGTTCCGCCTTCTCTCAAATACTTTAATTCTTAACTAGAATATAGATATAGACTTTAACTTGGCTTATAGTCAAAGATTAAGAAAGAACATTAGTCGTAGTCTGAAGGATTGTAAAGCACATTCCAGAAGACATGTTTAAAAGCACACTTGAGACAGTAGGAAAATACAGATACTTAGACAAGAGACAATGATAGCTTAAACAATGGCAACAATTACAAGATGTCCAGTTTCTACCTTTTGCTTTAAAGATAACATTGCTGGTGCACAATTATGAGATATTTTGAAGAATTTCGGTTCTTCAACCCAGCACCCTTTGTTCTCGCAATATAATTTTGTGTTGCAGACGTACAGTTTCTTTGTCGAGCAGGACGAGATAGCTCCAGGGGCACAAGCAGTCTGATACAAAAACGTGTTATCTCTTATTGAAGAAACAGGGACTTCTCTTTCAGTTCCCTAAAATTTACCCTCTGTGACTTCCTAGCCAAGTAAAGACTTCCTACTTGTGCTTTTTAGAGAGATGGATTTGAGAGATTTTCCTTTCCCATTCTCTCACTTTGGCCAATGGAATAAATCTTTCTCTATTTCCAAGCACCTGTGTTTCAATGTTTTGGCTCCTAGCACATCAGGTTCACAGGCCTGAATTTCAGAGGCGATTCTGTAACAACCACATCCTATATTTGCTGCTTCTATTTTGCTCTTATATTTAAAAAATAACCTTATGGTATCTACTCCACAATACTTCAGTGTGAATATCTAAAAACAAAGACATTCTTTTATATGACCTAATCAGAATATTTCACATAAAAAGAAGTCATTCATTGTTATCATCTGACTCCCAGAGTATATTCTTATTTCTCCAGATTCTCCCAAAATGTCTTTTCCAGTTTCATCAAACCTGTACATGATCAAACTACACATTGCATTTGACTATTATGTCCCTTAAATCCCTTTGATACTAATGGTGTCATTTTTTTCATGACATGAGCTTATTGTAGAGAGCAATCAATTGTTCTGTAGAAAATTCCACTTTCTAAATCTGATTGATTTCTCATAAATCTTTTACAGTGTATTATTCCCTTATATTTAATGTCACTGGAAGTTACTCTAACAGGTTGTTTAGATTCAACTTAAACATTTTTTGTCAAGAATACTTCAC